>JABZEU010000171.1:0-13049 GCA_014635995.1 Sarcophaga peregrina
TTAATCAGGCCCCATAGACTAAATGAACACATGTCTCAGTAGGGGTATAGCTTTGAGCTCAATATGGTATCGAAGTTAATTACTTTTGCTGTCGGTAGTCACTTTTCCCTCGATTTATATCAGCTTTCTCAAAGATCGCTCTATTAGAGTGGTTAAAGATGGCGTCTTTTCTGAAGAGTTCAGATAAATTCAGGGGTGCCGCAGGGCTTTGTTCTTTTCTCCTACCTTTTTCTTTATTTTTCTTAATAATGACCTTCTATTTATTACTTCGAATCCTATTTACTCTTTTGCGGATGACAGCAACTTTGTCATTCCCATTCATTTTTATCGGAGGCCAAGCCTTTTGGAAATTGGGCAAGGAGGTCGAACATGAATGACGCACTCACAGGTGACGTGATAACGAACAGGGTCGATGTTTTTTTGACACCACTGGCGTGATGCTGGTGCTGGTGTTCTGTCATCTATATCTATCGGTAATGTAAATATTGAGGACGCGGATGCTCTTGATGTTCTGGCATGAAAATTAGTTGTGATGCTCGTTGGAACGATCATATTTTTCGAGTGTCGAAGGAAGCATTCAAGTGCCTTGGTTTTTTTAAAACGGTGCAGAAAATACTTCACACCATCCGATCTTCTTACTATTACAGGACCTTATCCGACCTCGGATGGAGTAAAACTCTCATGTGTGGGCCGGTGCTTCAAAGTCTATTTTGAAGCTTCTCGACCGCCTATAGGAGAGGGCGAAGGTGCTTATTAATGACAGTAGGGTATCCAACTCTATTGATTCGTTGGAGTATCGTCGCAATGTGGCGCGTGTTTCATTGTTCTATATCGCTAATATAATGGGAGGTGTTCTCGAGAGATAAGGGGCTTGGTTCCCGATAATCACATATTTTTACGTAGTACTCGTACTTCTCGCAGAGCACAATCCTTTCGTGGTTGATTGTCCAGTCAACCGCACAATACATGACAGGGAAAATTCATTTTTCGTCCGCACTGCTCGAATGGAAGTTTTTCCCGTCAGTTACGATGTTGGTAAGTTTAAATCAAATGTCCACAAACCGACGCCTCCCTCTTTCCACTTTCTTAAACCTATTTTCCTAATCCTGCACAATGCATTGCATGAGTAAGGGCTATCGCCAGAGTGCTGGTTTAAATAAAAAAAAAAAAAAAAATGAGGAACTGATTGAAGCAACTTCATGGTAAGGTCCATATCTGATGAGAGAGTCATGCAAATGTAATTGAACATTTTGCAATAACAATCAAATCCATCAAAAATTCTGGAAATTTTTGAACTAAAGTTCATTTGATGAAAATATCACTCGACTGTTAGACTCTTTAAATAATAACTATGGTAATTTTTGTTCGATTGATCAAATTCTAACTCAGCTCTTCACAAGAGAGCAGACTTTAAAAATGTTATCACTTATCCTATATTTTTTTTTATTATGAATGGACAACTTGAAAAAATTCGAATTTTCCAAGTTACTCACAAATCCATAGCATATTAAATCAAATAATAGAAATATGTGTAGCGTTTTAAAGGTCAAGTCCCCTTTCCAACAAGATTTTAATTTGGAAATCGGGTCAGAAATGTTTTGAATAATCCAGAATTTGTGCGTGAAGTCGAAAAAAACAGGTTTTTGTCAAATAAAAAAAAGTTTGGAGGGTTCTAGAAATATAAAAAAAAAATATTTTTGAGATCTACTTAACAAAACTCACAACCTGTTCTATGTCATGGCGGGTTATTAATTTCGTTTCTTTTTTTCGCAGGTGTAGTTTTATATATGAAGTCGCCGTGGTCTAGTGGGTAGTGTGTTGGCTTATTAGACAAAAACCCGTTCGTATCCCAGGTCAGACATCAAAACGGAAAAATATTTCTTCGGCGACTTCCTCTCAGCAGATTTCTGGCAAAGACTCTGAGAGTAAAAATTGCCATGAAAAGCTTCTCAAAAATCTGTCGTTCGGATCGACTTTAAAACTGTAGGTTCCGCCACTTATATGGATAAAATTAACGCACACAACATAAGTGATGTGAGAAGCTAGGTCGTAATTTTGACTGAAGGTTGTAATGGCCAATTATGTATGTATGGAGAGAGAGACTGATTCATTCATACTCACAACAATGTTGATTTATAAGTACAGGTTGCAATGAGTATACGTACAACGTTGATATCAAACTCAGACCATTTGAAATATGTTTGATTCATAAGCCTCATACTTATTTAGATTCGTAACTTTAAAAAAATACTTAGACTGATTCGAATCATTCAAAAAAACTTAAGTTGTTGCATTAAAAAAAAATAAAAAATAAAAAAGATGGAGAAGCAAGCAAAGCAAACACGTAACATTTTAGTGAATATTTTAGTATTCGTACGTGAATCATACTTATTTTGTGCTTCGTGTATATGTTGAGTATTATGGAGAAGCGAAATCAATACGAACATCATACAAGTTGTTAAGTATGATGCATGATGAGTATTTCAAACTATGAATATGAGTGGAGAGTGGTTCCATGATATTAAAATAAGTATGAGTGCTTGAAAGTATCAGAAATTATGAGTATGATTCGATTCTATTCATCTTTTTGAACACTCATTACTGATCTCTGATCTCCGCCACGTTATTAAAACGAAAAATCTTGTGGGAATCTCCACATTTTTCAACTTAAACACCCAAATTTTTGAGTTTTTTTTTTTTGTTTTTAATTTAAAAATTTTTAATTCAATAAAAAAAATGATTTTTAGTTTTTAAAATAGTTTTATTGAGTGTTTGTTTGTTCTGTTAAAATTTTGTTGAAATATTTGATTCAAAATAAAACTAAAATTTATGCAAAAAAAAAAAATTTTTTTCCTCTCTTTATACAACAAAGTTATTAAAAATATTAAAAAAAAAGGACAGAGACAGATACAGAGAGAGAAAGAGAGAGAAAGAGCGAAAACAATGTGTAAATGTTGGGCCATAAACTATTTAAAGCGGAAGTTGTTGTTGACAACTGAAGCGTTTTATTAGATCTGAAATGGGCATTAAAATGTTTCCTCTTCTGTTTGTTTTCCAACTTATTTTTTTCACATTTTTTTTACGTTTTTTTATGGTTTTTTCACATTTTTTTTTTAACCATTGAATACATTAAAGTTTTTTATTTCTGTTGCTTTATTTGTGGCATAAAAGTTTTTTTTTTAAATAGATTGTAAGTATCCCGGTTATAGTCGCATAAAAAAAGGCCATCAAATGGGTTTGAGCATAATTAAGTGAGGACAGTTTAGCAGAAGAACGTTTGTTTGAACTTTGATTTGCTGGAATATTTTTCAAATCTTTATTTCAACTTATTATCAGACTAGCAGACTTATTGATTGATTGACTCCTTCCTTAACCATGTAGTTTAAAATAGAAAAACAGAAGTAAAACTAATAGCGACAAGGGCATTAAATTAGTAAATGCTGCCCTAATACGAAATAGGAAAGTCTTAAACCAGAAGTATGTCTTGTGTACATCATTGCCTAATCGACCATGAATAAGACAGCGAATATAGAAGCTAGAGTTATGTCAGAATACTTTTCATTTGACTGTACAATCCAAAGTCGCCGTGGTCTAGTAGGTATTGTGTTGGCTTATTAGACGAAAGGCCCGGGTTCGTATCCCAGGTCAGACATCAAAACGAAAAATATTTCTTCGGCGACTTTCTCTCAGCAGATTTCTGGCAAAGACTCTGAGAGTAAAAAATTGCCATGAAAAGCTTCTCAAAAATCTGTCGTTCGAAGTCGACTTTAACTTTAAATCAGGCACCATAGACTAAATGAACACATGCTCAGTAGGGGTATAGCTTTGAGCTCAATATGGTATCGAAGTTAATTACTTTTGGTGTCGGTAGTCACTTTTCTCGATTTATATCAAGCTTTCTCAAAGATCGCTCTATTAGAGTGGTTAAAGATGGCGTCTTTTCTGAAGAGTTCAGGATAAATTCAGGGGTGCCGCAGGGCTTTGTTCTTTTCTCCTACTCTTTTTCTTATTTTTCTTAATGACCTTCTATTTATTACTTCGAATCCTATTTACTCTTTTGCGGATGACAGCAACATTTGTCATTCACATTCATTTGATCGGAGGCCAAGCCTTTTGGAAATTGGGGCAAGGAGGTCGAACATGAATGACGCACTCACAGGTGACGTGATAACGAACAGGGTCGATGTTTTTTGACACACTGGCGTGATGCTGGTGCTGGTGTTCTGTCATCTATATCTATCGGTAATGTAAATATTGAGGACGCGGATGCTCTTGATGTTCTGGGCATGAGAATTAGTTGTGATGCTCGTTGGAACGATCATATTTTTCGAGTGTCGAAGGAAGCATTCAAGTGCCTTGGTTTTTTAAAACGGTGCAGAAAATACTTCACACCATCCGATCTTCTTACTATTTACAGGACCTTTATCCGACCTCGGATGGAGTAAAACTCTCATGTGTGGGCCGGTGCTTCAAAGTCTATTTTGAAGCTTCTCGACCGCCTATAGGAGAGGGCGAAGGTGCTTATTAATGACAGTAGGGTATCCAACTCTATTGATTCGTTGGAGTATCGTCGCAATGTGGCGCGTGTTTCATTGTTCTATCGCTAATATAATGGGAGGTGTTCTCGAGAGATAAGGGGCTTGGTTCCCGATAATCACATATTTTTACGTAGTACTCGTACTTCTCGCAGAGCACATCCTTTCGTGGTTGATTGTCCAGTCAACCGCACAATACATGACAGGGAAAATTCATTTTTCGTCCGCACTGCTCGAATGGAAGTTTTTCCCGTCAGTTACGATGTTGGTAAGTTTAAATCAAATGTCCACAAACACTACGCCTCCCTCTTTCCACTTTCTTATAACCTATTTTCCTAATCCTGCACAATGCATTGCATGAGTAAGGGCTATCGCCAGAGTGCTGGTTTAAATAAAAAAAAAAAAAAAATGAGGAACTGATTGAAGCAACTTACATGGTAATGGTCCATATCTGATGAGAGAGTCATGCAAATGTGTAATTGAACATTTTGCAATAAACAATCAAGATCCATCAAAAATTCTGGAAATTTTTGAACTAAAAGTTCATTTGATGAAAATATCACTCGACTGTTAGACTCTTTAAATAATAACTATGGTAATTTTTGTTCGATTTGATCAAATTCTAACTCAAGCTCTTCACAAGAGAGCAGACTTTAAAAATGTTATCACTTATCCTATATTTTTTTTTTATTATGAATGGACAAACTTGAAAAAATTCGAATTTTCCAAGTTTACATCATCAAATCCATAGCATATTAAATCAAATAATAGAAATATGTGTAGCGTTTTAAAGGTCCAAGTCCCCTTTCCAACAAGATTTTAATTTTGGAAATCGGGTCAGAAATGTTTGAATAATCCAGAAATTTGTGCGTGAAGTCGATAAAAAACAGGTTTTTGTCAAATAAAAAAAGTTTGGAGGGTTCTAGAAATATAAAAAAAAAATATTTTTGAGATCTACTTAACAAAACTCACAACCTGTTCTATGTCATTGGTCGGGTTTATTTAATTTCGTTTCTTTTTTCGCAGCGTGTAGTTTTATATATGAAGTCGCCGTGGTCTAGTGGGTAGTGTGTTGGCTTATTAGACAAAAGACCCGGGTTCGTATCCCAGGTCAGACATCAAAACGGAAAAATATTTCTTCGGCGACTTCCTCTCAGCAGATTTCTGGCAAAGACTCTGAGAGTAAAAATTGCCATGAAAAGCTTCTCAAAAATCTGTCGTTCGGAATCGACTTTAAACTGTAGGTTCCGCCACTCATGTATAAAATTTAACGCAAACAACATAAGTGGTGTGAGAAGCTAGGTCGTAATCCTGACTGAAGGGTTGTAATGGCCAATTATGTATGTATGTAGTTTTAAATAAATTCTTATTTTTATTAATTCTTTTTTTTTCAATATTCTTTCATAATTTAAATAAAAATTTTCTAGATGACCCGTGCGAATATTTCGCACCGTTAGTTGTCATTTTTGTAACATAAAATGAAAGTAAAGAAGAAAAAAAACCACGTATAACTGCCCATATGAAAACACCGGTTCTGGTAAATATAATCCTACCTTTTGTAGGGTTTGACCTTGTGGTTTGTTTATCGTCACAGCAAAAGCGACTTTCACAGGGAATTGATTTCGTGTCATTTGGAAAGGCACAGTTGAATCAGAAGGTGTAAGGTTGATTCGGGGTATGAGTACAGTTTTATCGAAATGAATAATGTTTGCTGATATGATGTGCTCTCTCAAGTTTGTCACGATTAGCCTGGTACCATTTATTAACCCGTATTACTACATTTCATAAAACAAACAATGCCATGACAGTAACAACATTACCAAAATGGCTTTTACAACTTTATATATTATTATGTGGAATAGGATTACAATTAAGCGACCCTGTTTATCGCACTTGATCTAACAACAACTACTGCAAAGTATTGCCAAAACAGCTTTTTACAACTTAATATGCATATTATATATAACTGACTTAGTAGTAAACGGCATTATAGTAAATAGCGCTATTGCCAGAATGGATTTTAATACATACTATATTATGTAGGCCCTGTCTTAGTACACTTGAACAAAAACATATAATCATAATGACAACAGTATTATCATGCAGTTCTATATAAAATATAATTTTTATCAATGAAAATGTTAATTTTTCAATTTCTAATTATTTTTCGCAATTAGTGTTAGATATAAGCTTTAAAATGAGATATCATTCATTAAATTTGATGCGGTGGTATGGGAGATATTTGCAACCGACAAAAAAAGTACTTTAGAAATAATATATACTAGATGACCCGTGCGAATATTTCGTACCGTTACTTGTCATTTCTGTAACATAAAAATAATTGCCAAAACAGCTTTTTTACAACTTAATATGCATATTATATACAAACTGACTTAGTAATAAACGGCATTATAGTAAATAGCGGTATTGCCAGAATGGATTTTAATACATACTATATTATGTAGAACTGCATTACTATTAAGCGACCCTGTATTACCACACTGGAACAAAACATATAATCATTATGACAACAGTATTATTATGCAGTTCTATATAAAATATAATTTTTATCAATGAAAATATTAATTTTTCAATCTCTAATTATTTTTTGCAATTAGTATTAGATATAAGCTTTAAAATAAGATATCATTCATTAAATTTGATGCGGTGGTATGGGAGATATTTGCAACCGACAAAAAAAAAGTGCTTTAGAAATAATGTATTTGATTTCATAAAATTTTTCCTAACACTTTGTTTATGCCACAAGCAGTCCGTGTATCAATTTTTCTCTTTTCCGTTTAGCAACCCCATAATTCCCATAATTGACTTTAAAACAATTCTTTTTTTGAAAAATTCATTTTCCTATTATGTTTAACATTTGATCTTTCCCCTATGTAAACTATGAGTTCAGCTTTCAAATACAGAGAGAGAGAGAGAGAGAGAGGGAAGAAAAAAGTTCTGTTGAGTTTTCATTATTTTTCAAGTTAATCTTCCAACAATTGTAAAGGCATTCAAAACAGTTCTGCTTTTATTTCGAAACCCCCCTGTTTTACTTATACTCGAACTATCTCTCTCACTCTCTTTCTTTCCCTATTAATTTTTGTAAACAAAACAAAATATTTGAAGAATAAGTATAGGTCAGTAGCAGTGTACATCAGCTTGCGAGAGAGAAAGAGTGTGTGTGTGTGTGTGTGTATGTGTATGTATATGTTTTTAAAGAGTTTTATTTATTGTTTATTACGGTATCATTTTATTAAATTGTTTTTGGCACAATTTTTCTTCCTTTATTTGCAGCCATAATATTTCTATTACTCTCTCCCTCTCTCTCTCTTTCTCTCTCTTTCTTTATATAATTGTGTGTGTTTGAAAATTTAAGTATACAACGAATGTATTTTACATGCAAACCCTATAGCTGGAACATGTATATGCACATACACACATAATGTGTTTTAATAAACTACACTTAAAACAGAGCAAAGTTTTGTTTTGCAAGGACACTCATACTATTTTAGTTTTGTTCTTATACTTAAACACATACATACGCATTCACAAGCACATACACATACCCATAAACACCAACACTCCTATTCATTTGTAGAGAAATAAAGTTTAAATAAATGCTTTGCATGCATATCAACAGCCAACAAATAAATACTTGGGCCATAAATAAACTGCAGGCGTTAAAAATTAATTTCACCATTATTCTCTCATGCTATCTCGCTCTCTCTCCCACTCTCCCACTATTTCTTTATCTCGTTCACACGCTTACACTCGTTGTTTGTAGAGAATATCTAGTTCGTAGCATTTTTTTGTTCTTTTTTAGTACATTACACTGACCTTTACTCTGCTGTTAGTTTTTGTTTTTTTTTGTTTTGTTTTCTGTTTTAATATTGAGTTCATGCAGTTCACTAACTCTCTCTCTCTTTTATTGATAATTCACACACACTCACACACATGCATACATACATCCATACATAAGCATAAAAATATAGGGTTTTTCAAGTTGAAAATACTTTTTTGTACACCAAGACCTCGAAATCACAGCTGAACACTTGTATTTTCTGCCATACTAAAGCTTCTCACACCACCTACGTTGTGGGTCTTAATTTTATACTTGAGTGGCGGGACCTGCAGATTTTTAAAAAACATTTTTTCCTGGCAATTTTGCTTAAAACATGCTGAGAGGAAGTCGCTAAAGGAACTTCTTTTGTTGAAGATGTCTGTTGCGGGTTTTGAGCCATGGCCTTACGTCTATTAAGCCAACGCACTGCCTAGTATACTAGGGCTTCTTCATTTTTTCAGGGCAATTTTATTTTATTTACTCTCTTTGGTTTTTGCCAGAAATCTGCTGGAGAATGCTCAAAAAACTTGTTTTGTTAGCAACATTTAATCAGAGTTTTGAGCGGTGGCCTTAAGTCTAATAAGCCAATGCACTACCTACTAGACTACAGCGATTCTTTCATCTTTGACACACCAGCTTAGTCAAGGACTCCAGCTATTTGTTAACATTTTTTTTCATTACTTAAACTCCCGAGAAATAAACTCAGCTCTTAGCATTTTTTCAGGGGGCGATTTGATAGTTGGTCCTGACCCCCAGTCTGCCACCTTTATGGCCTCATCAATGGATGGGTCATGGACAAACAACAGAGGCTGTAGGGGAATGAATCGGTTGGTTTTGTCTATAGGTGTCTATGGCCTGTTGTCGACAGTAGGATAACGGATTGGCTTCTGGGCTTGAATAAAGTCAGCTAAAGTTTGTTTGTCGGTTTTATCACGAGGCACTGCGAGATTAGGTCGCTGACAGGTATCTGGAATAGACTATTGCAGGGCATGTTGCGATAAGGAGGAGTTGGAGACCATCGAACACCTCCTCTGTAACTGCCCAGCCCTTGGTGGATTCAGGACCCTTGGCAAGGCCTTCTTTGAGAGCATGAATTTAGTGTCAAGGCTCTCCAAAGATTCATTAGTGGCTTAGGATGGTTGAGAGGTGCTAAGACTTCATCGGTGTAGGTGCGCTCTCCCACCCTTTTCGTTGTGTCTGGTCTGTGTGATTCCTCCGCTTCCCACTCCCCTTTCTTCTACATACCCTCCTTTCAGCCTTTCCCCTCCTTTCATCCTTTCCCCCCTTTCATCCTTTCCCCTCCTTTCCTCCTTTAGGACGTTGTGCAATGAGTCAGTTCGAGCACCGGGTACTGTACTTGTCTTGTTTGGCAAGTACACGTCCTCTAACCTAAGCTCAGCACTTTTGTCATGGTTATTACGGGGCGTTGGATTATAAGAATGTGGTTTTGGTCACATAGCAAATGATTTCCATAAAAGCTGTAGAGATGAGGAGTAAGATGAGACTTTCCTTCACTTACTGTGTACATGACCCGCTCTTGATTGTAGTAGAGAGATCTTGACTAGAACAGTCATGCATTAATACCGGCAGTCTGAGTCGCTGGAAGCTCTGAGTGGTTTCTAGACTAAGGGGAAAATGGAAAATTGTGGTATCGCAATAGGGTCTGTGCATGGCGTAAGTGTATGATTATACTCCTTGAGTGGAGAGTCATTTCTGCCTACATACCTACCAGAGATCAGCAATGAGTAGAATCAAATCTTACCCATAATTTCTGATACTTATACGCCTTTATGCTTATTTTAATATCATTGAAAATTCTCTACTCATATTTAGAGTTTGCAGTCCTCATAATATTTATGCTTAACAACACGTATAATGTTATGGATTTCGGCTCTTTATAACTCAACATAACACTCACAAAATAAAAATGATTCGCGTACAAGCACTATAATACTCACGAAAAGGTTGTGTGTTTGATCTGCTTGCTGCCTCAGTGTGTTTTGGTTATGTGTCTGTTTACTTTTTGTGTAAATACAATGATAACTAAGACTGTAAGGCTCGAATCGAATCATTCTAAGTATTTCTCTAAAGTTATGAATCTGAATGAGCCTTGTAACGACACGATTCCGCTAGGGTTCTGGGGTAGTTCAACGGCATCCAGTGGTTACATAAATAAAAGACATCTCCTTGGAGATTCTACACTATTTATTTAGAATGATTAAAATAGCTTACATACTAAACTATGCTAGGATTACATAGATCGAATAATTAAACTAAATACTACACAATAAGCCCTAGGCCGACCAAACACGGTTCGCCGAGTAGCAGTCACGTCAACCAAAGGGGAATGTCAAAGCAACAATCAAACGGCATATGCTCTGGATGATTGCTGCCTTGAAACCTCTGGTATCTGTCCAGTTTCAGTGCCGAAAGCGTTAGGGGGATTAGAGTTAGAACAACAGTCAAACGGCCTGTAGTGTCTACTGTTCCTTGTTAATATCCCGGCACGGTCAGTCAAGTTAACCAAAGGAAGATGTCAGAGCAATAAATCAAACAGCATACGCTCTGAATGATTATGGCTCTGAAAGCTCTGGTGTCCGCCTAGTATCAGTGCCGAAAGCGTCAAAGGGGTTAAGTCAGAACAACCGTCAAACGGCATATGCTCTGGATGACTGTAGCTTCTACTGTTCCTTGCTAATACTCCGGCACAGTCAGTCAAGTTAACCAAAGGAAGATGTCAGAGCAACAAATCAAACAGCATACGCTCCGGATGATTGCAACTCTGAAACCTCTGGTATCTGTCCAGTCACAGTTGACAACGTTTTACTGGCTGTAAACAATTCACTATTGGGGAGAACCACAACACTTGTGATTTGCTTATGTTGCCTCAGGATCGACCTGCCTTACCAGCAACTCGTCACCAACTGTCTTGACCGCTGAAGAAATGCTTGCTTTTTTTACAGCAACATCGAAAAGGAAATTAAAATTCTATTAAACTAGATGACCCGTGCGAATATTTCGCACTGTTAGTTGTCATTTTTGTAACATAAAATGAAAATAATTAATAGAAATTTTATTAAAAGTATAAAAATATTAGAAATCATAATATCGTCATACATATTTACATACATTCATACTCGTACATATGTTTAAATGCTTTTATAATACTTCTTTGAATACAATGTCAGAGGTAATGACATGATCATCGTTAACTTTCTGCCTGTACGACTCCTTAATACAAACAAAAATATCTTTAAACGTACGCATTCGAGAAAAAGCCACGTATAACTGCCTATGTGAAAAGACCGATTCTGGTAAATACAATCCTAGCTTTTGAAGGGTTTGACCTTGTGCTTTGTTGATCGTCTCAGCAAAAGCAACTTTTTTAGGGAATTGTTTTCGTGTCATTCTGAAAGGCACAGTTAGATCAGAAGGTGTAAGGTTGATTCGTGGTATCAGTACAGTTTTATCGGTATGAATAATTTTTGCTGATATGATGGGCTCTCCCAAGTTTATTACGATTAGCCTGGTACCATTTATTAATACGTATTACTACACTTCATAAAACCAACAATGCCATGACAATAACGACATTACCAAAATGGCTTTTACAACTTTATATATTATTATGTGGAATAGCATTACAATTAAGCGACCCTGTTTATCGCACTTGATCTAACAACTTAATATGCATATTAGTAATAAAAGCCATTATAATAAATAGCGGTATTGCCAGAATGGATTTTAATACATACTATATTATGTAGAACTGCATTACTATTAAGCGACTTTGAATTACCACACTTGAACAAAAACATGTAATCACAATGACAACAGTATTATCATGCAGTTCTTTATAAAATATAATTTTTATCAATGAAATTATTAATTTTTCAATTTCTAATTATTTTTCGCCATTAGTGTTAGATATAAGCTTTAAAATGAGATATCATTCATTAGATTTGATGCGGTGGTATGGCAGATATTTGCAACGGACAAAAAAGTGCTTTGGAAATAATATATATGATGATTCTATTATCTTTCATTGATATGGTGTGGGCAAAAACGAGGCCCCCGAATTTTGTCGCCACAGGCTTATAAAACAAACATATTTTGAATAGTATGAGTTGGGTGCCAACGTTGTATGGAGGCTCATTGCAACTTGTACTTATAAATTAACGTTGTAGTGAGTACGAATGAATCAGAGTCACAGAGTGCATAGTGAAATTTCAATATTATAACACTCACTTTGACTTCTCATGAATGCTTATGAGTAGCAAACAAATGATTACCTTCAGTTGAAATAAAGACATTTTTGATGGCTTATTAAAGGAAATAAAAAATTTCTTTGAAAAGGAAATTCATTTATCCAATACCCTAAGCATTTTAAAGGGAATTTATTTTTTTTTACATTTTATTGATAAAAGTTTTGCTTATGAACGGGCACCCTAAACGCATACAAACAAATTATTTTTGCATTTTATTTTATGAATCCAATAAGCAAAACTCCTAGTGTTTCTTTTACTCTCTCACTCTCTCTCCACCATAATATAAATAAATACGAGTGTGTGTGTGTGAAAAAAAAACTAAAATAGTATGTGTGTGCGTAATACAACACTTTTTTTTTATTTCGATAAGGAAACACACAAAACAAAATTTTGAATGCAAAATCG
>JABZEU010000172.1:0-13034 GCA_014635995.1 Sarcophaga peregrina
AGAATACCAAATATATCAAATTATTCTTATAAAGTTAAGTTGCTGATAAACATATACTTTAATAAATATCATTTAATTATAATAGTAATATTATACTTTTTGATTTTCTTTCTTAATATTAGCTTTTTGAACTATACTAGTTATATACACAGTAAATATAGGAAACATCATCATTCCTAAAGCTGCTAAAACAACTGATAAAATCTTTCCAACGCTAGTTACTGCATAAATATTAGAACCAATTGTTGTAACAGTCATGCAAGCCCACCAAAGTGCATCACCATATGTGCTAACCATAGGGTTTACTTTTTGTTCAATAATAAGAAAAATAAGACTTGAAAAGTACACAGAAGCTACTAACATTGCCAAATAAGAAACAAATAGACTAGAAGCTTTACTTTTGCAAAACCAACTTACTACTAAGGCTAATGCATAACCACCCCTAATTAATGGTATGAATCTAATGAAATACGAAACTTCGTTTGGTAAAGTTAAATCTAAATAATCAATAATATTTAGATAAGGTATTGATATAAGTATAAAAATAAAATGTGTATAAAGAAATTTCAGTTTTTTCTTACTTAATATAAATTCAAATAATATTTCAGCTAGGAAGAATATACAAATCCAAAGTTGTATTTGTAAATAAGATTTTTGACTCTGATATGGAACATTATTGAAAGTATCAATTGATATACTTATAATAAGAAATACAGAAATGATAATAATCATTATATGTAAAACTTCGTAAATTCTATATATCTGATTACTAGCTTTTAAATTCATTGTAGAAATATTTTAAATTTATTTAGTCGAAGAGATAACACACTCAATAACTTATAATGTGTGTAGTTTTATTTTAATTTAGCAATAAAGATACTTGACGAAGAACTCTTATTCAGTGTTATATAACGTATTTAAAAGAAATTAGTTTAGAATAACATCTAAAAAATATATTTGTGAGAGATGATAGCTTTAAATATCACTTACTATATGTTACTAGTCTATAGGTTTTATACAGTGTATTCTTAAAATATTATTTTATACCAGGTAAAGCGATTAAGTATAACAATCGTAAAATATAACTATTACAATAAAAAATCGTAAGAAAATATTTAGTACTATATTATTGTATATAAGCATATTGAATCGAATAAGTATTATTATCTGAAATAAAAATGAAAATTTATTTGTGGGAATAAAAAAACATATACTTTTGCACTCACAATACAGAAACAAAGTATGATTAGAGTATCATTTAAACTTAATATGTAGTATTTTTATTCCACTCTGGGGGATTAGCTCAGCTGGCTAGAGCACCTGCCTTGCACGCAGGGGGTCAACGGTTCGAATCCGTTATTCTCCACGATGTTTTACTTTCTTTGAAATAGAAGGAGTAAGATAAAAGAAGATCTTTGACATGATGTAAAAAAAAAGCGAGTAGAGAAATAAAAGAGTTATAAAACGAGACTTAAGCATTGTAATGATGTCTTAAAGATAAGCAAATAAAAAGTAAGCAAGGGCACATGGGGGATGCCTAGGCTCTCGAAGGCGAAGAAGGACGTGATAAGCTGCGAAAAGCTTGGGTAAGGAGCAAATATCCGCCATAACCCAAGATCTCCGAATGGGGCAACCCGTCAGAAGAAGATTCTGACATACCTCTTTAATATAGGTAAGCGAACGTGGGGAACTGAAACATCTAAGTACCCATAGGAAAAGAAAACAAAAGTGATTCCCATAGTAGTGGCGAGCGAAATGGGAGAAGCCCAAACCCATATTGTTTAGGCAATATGGGGGTTGTAGGACTACATAACGCATTGTGAATAAAAAGTAGAATCATCTGGAAAGATGAGCCACAGACGGTGATAGCCCGGTACACGAATTTTAGACACAGCCGGTAGTATCCTGAGTAGTGCGGGACACGAGAAATCCTGTATGAATCCGCGGGGACCATCCCGTAAGGCTAAATACTTCCGAGAGACCGATAGTGAACCAGTACCGTGAGGGAAAGGTGAAAAGAACCCCGAAAGGGGAGTGAAATAGAACTTGAAACCGTGTGCTTACAAGTAGTCAGAGCCCTAAGGGGTGACGGCGTGCCTTTTGCATAATGAACCTACGAGTTACTCTCATTGGCAAGGATAAGTACTTCAGGTATGGATCCGAAGCGAAAGCAAGTCTTAACAGGGCGCCATAGTCAATGGGAGTAGACCCGAAACCAGGTGATCTACCCTTGACCAGGTTGAAGTTCAGGTAACACTGAATGGAGGACCGAACCGGTAAGCGTTGAAAAGCTTTCGGATGACTTGAGGGTAGGGGTGAAAGGCTAATCAAACTTGGAGATAGCTCGTACTCCCCGAAATGCATTTAGGTGCAGCCTCGGGATTTAATTTGTGTCAGGTAGAGCTACTGATTGGATGCGAGGGCTTCACCGCCTATCAAGTCCAGACAAACTCCGAATGGGCACAAATTTACACCGGGAGTGAGGGCATGGGTGCTAAGGTCCATGTCCGAGAGGGAAAGAACCCAGACCATCAGCTAAGGTCCCCAAATACATGTTAAGTTGAATTAACGAAGTGTTGCTACCGTGACAGCTAGGATGTTGGCTTGGAAGCAGCCATCATTTAAAGAGTGCGTAATAGCTCACTAGTCGAGTGGCGATGCGTGGATAATAATCGGGCATAAAACATGTTACCGAAGCTATGGGATAAAATTATCGGTAGGGGAGCATTCCATGTGCGTAGAAGATTGAGCGTAAGCTTAATTGGAGCGCATGGAAAAGCAAATGTAGGTATAAGTAACGATAAAGGGGGAGAGAAACCCCCTCGCCGAAAGACTAAGGTTTCCTGATCAACGCTAATCGGATCAGGGTAAGTCGGACCCTAAGGATAAGCCGAACGGCGATTCCGATGGAGGAAACGGTAAATATTCCGTTACTACCTTATAGAGTGATGCGGTGACGCAGAAGTGACACTACTGCCAACTGACGGAATAGTTGGTTAAAAGGTGTAGATTAAGATTCAGGCAGGCAAATCCACCTGAAGAGTCGAACCCGAAAGTATGGAGATCCATTGGAGATTCAAAAATGTAGGTAACCAAGCTGCCAAGAAAACCCGCTAAACTTATCTATAAGGTACCCGTACCACAAACGGACACACGTAGTCGGGTAGAATATACTAAGGCGCTCGAGTGATTCACGGTTAAGGAACTCGGCAAAATGACCCCGTAACTTCGGGATAAAGGGTGCCTGCAGCAATGCAGGCCGCAGAGAATAGGTCCAGGCAACTGTTTAACAAAAACACAAGGCTATGCCAATTAGAAATAATAAGTATATAGTCTGACGCCTGCCCGGTGCTGGAAGGTTAAGAGGAGAAGTCATCGTTAAGAGAAGCTTTGAATTGAAGCCCCAGTAAACGGCGGCCGTAACTATAACGGTCCTAAGGTAGCGAAATTCCTTGTCGGGTAAGTTCCGACCCGCACGAAAGGCGTAACGATTTGGGCACTGTCTCAACGAGAGACTCGGTGAAATCATAGTACCTGTGAAGATGCAGGTTACCCGCGACAGGACGGAAAGACCCCGGAACCTTTACTATAGCTTTACATTGAATTTGGGCACTTGATGTGTAGGATAGGCCGGAGACAAAGAAGCAGGTACGCCAGTATTTGTGGAGTCGCCGTTGAAATACGGCCCTTTAATTGTTTGAATTCTAACCTGAAGATCAGGGACACTGTATGGTGGGTAGTTTGACTGGGGCGGTCGCCTCCTAAAGAGTAACGGAGGCTTCTAAAGGTGCGCTCAGAACGATTGGTAACCGTTCGTAGAGTGTAATGGTATAAGCGCGCTTGACTGTGAGACTCACAAGTCGACCAGGTAGGAAACTAGAGCATAGTGATCCGGTGGTTTCAGTATGGAATGGCCATCGCTCAACGGATAAAAGGTACCCCGGGGATAACAGGCTGATCTTCCCCAAGAGTTCATATCGACGGGATGGTTTGGCACCTCGATGTCGGCTCATCGCATCCTGGGGCTGTAGTCGGTCCCAAGGGTTGGGCTGTTCGCCCATTAAAGCGGTACGCGAGCTGGGTTCAGAACGTCGTGAGACAGTTCGGTCCCTATCCGTCGTGGGCGTAGGAAATTTGCGGGGATCTGACACTAGTACGAGAGGACCGTGTTGGACGCACCGCTGGTTTACCGGTTGTTTCGCCAGGAGCATAGCCGGGTAGCTAAGTGCGGATTGGATAAGTGCTGAAAGCATCTAAGTACGAAGCCAGCCTCAAGATAAGATATCCCTATAAGGGTCGTTGTAGACTACAACGTTGATAGGCTACAGGTGTAAAGGCAGTAATGTCATAGCCGAGTAGTACTAATTGCCCAAGACTTTTTATTGCCCACTTATCTTTAAGTTAAGTCTGGTTTTATAAATTCGTTTTAATCTTTACTTGCTTTACATCATATCATACATCTAAGAAGAAACAGAAGAAATATTAGGTGGTTATAGCGTTGGTGATCCACCTCTTCCCATTCCGAACAGAGAAGTTAAGCCCAACCACGCCGATGGTACTGCGATTTAGTGGGAGAGTAGGTAACCGCCTTTTTTTAATAAATAAAGAATCCTTATTGGAATAACATCCGATAAGGATTTTTTGTTATTGCTCTTTTCCTATCTTATTCTGTCCTGCTTACTACTCAGTACACCTCAGAATCATCCTAAAACTATCGCAGCCCAGCTTTAAAGCAAGCTTAGTATTACTAGCGTCCTTCAATTAATACAAAAATAAAAGGGTCTGCTCTATAGGTTTCAATAGATAATTCTCAAATATATTTCAGCTTGATTAAAGTTGAGATCTAAGTGTTAAATAGATATTAAATAGAGCCGTTACTTTATTACAAAAAAATAGAAAAAGAATTGTTTACAATAGATTTTCTTACTTTTGTACTACATATTTAGACTAATAACATTATAATGCGAATTAAGATTTTATTAATACTCTTTTTGATTTCTATAACTACAACATCTTACTCTCAAGTATCATCAGACAAACTAATACGTAAAGGGGTTAGTTTGCATGATAAAGGTAGATATCAGGATGCTATTAGTTATTATCAACAAGCACTCAAAATAAACCCATCTTCAATGTCTGCAACTTACGAGATGGCTCTATCTTATCTATATCTTAAAGACTTTAATAATGCTCTAAAATACAGTACGAAGATAATTAATGCTAACTTTAAACCATTGCTAGTAGATGCCTACTGTGTCAAAAGTTCAGCTTTAGCTGATATGAATAAAATAGATCAATCTATTAAGCTATTAAATGAAGCATTACTAAAATGTGGAGATCAATATCTGTTACATTATAATTTAGGATTAAGTTATTTTAAATTAAAGAATCTAACATCGTCTATATATCATCTTCAAAAAGCAATTGAGATAGACACTACACATCCTAGCACATTCTTGCTATATGCCTATGTGTTGAATGATTCAGGCAATTGGGTGCAGAGTTTTTTAGCGTTTCAGTTTTTCTTACTCTTAGAGCCAAATACTGACAGATCGAAAGATGCATTTGGTGAAATGTATGATATTATTAGCCGCAATTTAGATTCTCAACCAAATGCTAAAAACTATAGAGCAAGGAATTGATAGAGCTTCAATTTATAATGCATTAAAAAAAATCCAACCTAAAATAGCAGATCAAAATTTCCAATATGCTTTTTTTCAAGAAGCAACTCGTCAAATATTTTTTATTCTGAGTCAAGAACAAGATGAGAGTAAAAATGGATTGCTTTGGGATTTTTTTGTACCGATAGATTCTGAAATTTTAGAATCGGGGAATTTCGATACTTATTGTAGGTATATTAGTGTGTCATACTTTCCAAATTCTCTTCAATGGTGGAAGAATAATACTACTCAAGTAGATAATTTTATATCTTGGTTTGAAGAAGGACAGAATGCAACAGAAAGTGATGGTGCCGAATATTAGTGGATACAAGATGTTTGAACTAAGTCTTAAAATTTCATTTAGGGGGCAATATTGTTTATTAGATGCATGATTTTAATGAAGATTTGATTATTCAGAATCTACAAAATAAGGATTCTCAAGAAAGAGCTTTTGCTATGTTGGTTAAAGAATATAGTGAGCGTTTATATTGGAATATTCGAAAAATTGTAATTTCTCACGATGATGCCAATGATGTACTTCAAAATGTTTTTATAAAAGCTTGGACTAATATTTCAAGTTTCAGAGGTGATTCTAAACTTTTAACTTGGCTATATAAAATATCAGTCAATGAAAGTATAACATTTATAAATAAACAGAGGCAGCATAACAATTTAGCATTAGATGACGATAGTTTTCTTATTTCGAAGTTAGAAAGCGATCCTTACTTTGATGGAGATGAAGCTCAAGTAACACTCCAAAAAGCTATTTTATCATTACCTGACAAGCAACGCATAGTTTTTAATATGAGATATTTTGACGAGATGAAATACGATGAAATGTCTCAGATATTAGATACTTCAGTAGGTGCTTTAAAAGCATCGTATCACCATGCTGTAAAAAAAATAGAAGAATTTTTAGGTAATTTGGATTAAACTTTTTATAAACAATTTGGTCTAATATTAAAATCGGTAAATTGAATTAAAATGGAGAAGGATAATCCATTTAAAGTTCCTGATAATTATTTTCAGAACTTTAATAGAGATATAATTTTAAAGATAAAGAGTGCTAAGACTAAGAATTCTACCAAGAAGCAGTCTTTATTATCATATATAAAATGGTTGAGTTCGGCTGCTGTTGTCGCTGGAGTAGCTCTAGTTGGTTATTATTCGTTTCAAAAAAATAATGAGATAAACGGGAGTAACTAATATCACAGTAAATGTAAGTAATAATCAAGAGCTAATTAATACAGATAAGCAACTAGCATCTATACAAAGCGACTATTATTCGTTTATTGAAGATGAAACTATGCAGCAGATGTATAAAGATTATATCGACTTTGAGAATTTGTAAAAGTTATTAATGTATACAGTAATGAAAAAGGTTATACTACTTATCATAGCATTATTTACAATTGTAGGTGTGACAAGAGCACAATCTTCATCTAATGATAATCATAAACATTTTGATGTAGATATGTTTAATAAACAAAAGGCTGATTACATTATATTAAATGCAGAATTGACCCCTACAGAAGCGGCTCAATTAATTCCTTTATTAAATGAGTTACAGCATAAACGTTTTGAATTGAATCGAGCGGTTAGAAATCAGACCCGAGCAGTAAAACATAAAGTGAATGCTACTGATGCAGATTATCAGAATCTTATAGAATTGTCTTTAAACTCCGATATAAAAGAAGCAGAATTAAAAAAAGAGTATTATAAAAAGTTCCGATTAATCCTAAGTCCTCAGAAAATCTACAAATGTCAGATGGCAGAAACTAATTTTATGAAAAACTATGTTAATGTTCATAGGCAAAAAAGAAAAGAAAAAAAATAAAGCATATTGCTTTCTTTTATAAAAAAAATATATATATGTTTGTAGCAAACAGAAAATAAAATAAGAAATGACACATCATAATCATATAATCTGGAGTATTACTATTTTTGGTAAGTAGGATGTATAATTTATGTGTTAATCTAAATAAATACGATAAGACTTATCATAATTATGATAAGTCTTATTTTTATTATATAATTTACGAAGATATATGTTAAGAATAGCAATACAATCTAAAGGACGTCTGTATGAAGAGACAATGGAATTATTGAGTGAAGCTGGAATAAAGTTTAATAATAAGAAAAGATCGTTATTAGTACCTGCATCTGATTTTGATGTCGAAGTATTATTTCTTAGAGATGATGACATTCCTCAGGCTGTAGCTACAGGTGTAGCGGATGTTGGTATAGTTGGTGAAAATGAATTCGTAGAAAAAGGAGAAGATGCTCTTATTATAAAACGATTAAGTTTTAGTAAATGTAGATTATCTTTAGCTATTCCCAAAAATATTGATTACAAGGATATTTCTTGGTTTAATGATAAAAAAATAGCAACTTCTTATCCAGTTATTTTAGATAAATACTTAAAAGAAAATAATATATCATCAGAAGTTCATGTTATTACGGGATCTGTAGAAATAGCACCAAGTATAGGACTGGCTGATGCTATCTTCGATATTGTAAGTTCTGGTAGTACCTTAGTAAGTAATGGTCTTAAAGAGGTGGCTACAGTAATGCAATCCGAAGCATTGTTAATAAGTAATAATACGCTTAATGAAGAGAAAAAAGCTATCTTAGATGAATTAATCTTTCGTATTAATTCGGTTCAAGCAGCCAATGGCAAAAAATATATCTTGCTGAATGCTCCAAACGATAAATTAGACGAAATTATATCTTATTGCCGGGAATGAAAAGCCCTACGGTGATGCCCCTAGCAAATAAAAATTGGAGTTCGGTACATTCAGTTATCTTAGAAAAGCAATTTTGGGATGTTATAGGTAAGCTAAAATCTTATGGTGCAGAAGGTATTCTTGTTATTCCAATTGAAAAATGATAATGTAATATATTATACAAATGCAAAGTTCTAAGAATTATATTAAGACTTTAAATATAGTTTATTTTATATTGCTTGTAACTTCAATACTATTTTTAGGTCTTGCTATTTGGTTTGTTAAACCAGAAAGAGAGAATGAGTTTTACATAGAATATATATTTACAGATTTTGCAGTAACTATATTAGGTATAATTATAACATATTATTATCCTTATAAATTGCTGAAGAAAGCAAGGCTTAAGATTGGATTTAGAGAAAAACTATATCAGTATAGGAAAGCTTTATTAATCCGATGGATATTAATATTTATGCTAGTTATATATTCTACTATTGGCTATATATTGACACATAAGTATATTTTTATTTGTACATCTTTATTTTGTATAATAGTTCTTATACTAGGTAGAATAAACAAAAAAGTAATTTGCGAACATCTAGAATTAAATTCTAAAGAGAGAGGTATTATCTACAACCCCAATGCTGCAATATGATAAGAATTACTAATAAAATATTTTTGAGATCAATTTCATTGGATGATGCATCAATAATATTTGATGCTATACAAAAAAATAGGAAATATCTGAGAGAATGGTTACCCTTTATAGATAAAACTCTAAGTAAAGAGCATATAATATCTTTTATCGAAAAATCTTTAGTAAACAACGAGAAGCAATACATGATCTATTTTGAGAATAATTTTTGTGGACTTGTTGGTTTAAATAATACGGATAGAGAAAATAATAAAACCGAAATAGGCTATTGGATTATTGAGAATATGCAAGGTAAAGGATTGGTTGTTCAGTCTGTAAACAAATTATTGGTATTAGCCTTTAATGAATTAAAAATAAATAGAGTAACTATTAAAGCGGGTATTTCGAATTATAAGAGTAGAAAAATACCCGAAAAACTGAATTTTGTATTTGAAGGCATAGAAAGAGATGCAGAATTATTGGTTGATAATAAATATACAGACTTAGCAATATACAGTTTATTACGAAAAGAATATAAATCATGATGCAAATAATAAAATATCCTTCTAAAAATGAGTGGTCAAAAATTTATCTCGACCACAAGCTGATGCTTCAGAATTATATGATAAAGTCAATCATATCTTGTCTAGAATCAAGAAAGAAGGAGACGATGCTATTATTGAGTTTGAACAAACTTTTGATAAAGTAAAGTTAGCACAATTAGAGGTCAGTGATACCGAAATCAATTCATCATCCGATAAAATATCGCAAGAACTAAAACAAGCGATACTAACAGCCAAGCAAAATATAGAAAAATTTCATTTAGCACAGCAATTAATTTCTAAAAAAATAGAAACTTCACCAGGTGTAGTATGTTGGCAAAAATCTATAGCGATTGAAAAGGTTGGTCTATACATTCCCGGAGGTACAGCTCCTCTTTTTTCTACAGTATTAATGTTAGCTGTTCCTGCTAAGATAGCAGGGTGTAAAGAGATTATATTATGTACGCCCCCGGACACAGAAGGAAATGTAAACCCTGCTATACTTTTTGCTGCTAAAGTAGCCGGGGCTAGTAAAATCTATAAAATAGGTGGAGTACAGGCAATAGGAGCAATGGCATATGGAACTAAATCTGTACCCAAAGTCTACAAAATATTTGGACCCGGAAATCAATATGTGATGGCTGCCAAGCAATTGGTGAGCCTAAAAGAAGTAGCTATTGATATGCCGGCAGGACCTTCAGAAGTGTTAGTTATTGCAGATGACAGTGCAAATCCGTCTTTCGTTGCTGCCGATTTACTATCGCAAGCAGAGCATGGTATAGATAGTCAAGTCATATTGGTATCGACTAGTCAAGTTTTGATTGATAGTGTAAATAAGCAAATTGATATACAACTAAAAAAATTATCGAGAGAGTCTATTGCAAGGCAAGCATTAACACATAGTAAGGCAATCTTAGTTAAGACAATGGAAGAGGCTATAGAATTATCGAATGAATATGCTCCTGAGCATCTTATTATAGAGGTAAATGATTATGAAAGTTTAGCAACTAAAATAATAAATGCAGGTTCAGTCTTCTTAGGACATTATACACCGGAGAGTGCAGGAGATTATGCATCGGGCACCAACCATACATTACCAACTAATGGTTATGCTAAAGCATACAGTGGAGTAAACTTAGGTAGTTTTGTTAAGAAAATAACTTTTCAAGAAATCACAAAAAGTGGTCTTGATAATTTAGGTAAAACAATAGAAGTGATGGCAGCAAACGAAGAGTTGACTGCTCACAAAAATGCCGTATCTTTAAGAATAAAAAAGTGATAGAGGTAAAAGTAATAGAATATATGTCTGATGATTATCAGACTTCTTTAGAGTTAAGAACAAAAATATTAAGAGAACCTATCGGGCTTAAACTTACGGACAAGGATATAAAAAATGAAAAAGATGTTATCCATTTAGGATGTTTCCTTTCTGAGAACAATAAATTGATAGGAGCTTGTTTTTTAGTTTCTAATACGCAATCTACAATGCAGTTGCGTCAAATGGCAGTAGACCCCAATTATCAAAAGATAGGAATAGGTAGTAAAATAATATCTTTTGCCGAAAATGTGGCTAAGCAAAAAGGCTATTGCCATATGTATTTACATGCTCGCAAAGAGGCTGTAAATTTCTATAAGAAATTAGGATATATACTTGAGAGTGATGAATTTATTGAAGTTGGTATACCTCATTATGAAATGTTGAAAGAATTATAATTTGTTGTATATTGTAATAAATATTTACTTTAAAATAATAAAACTATGAAAAAGAAAATATTAATGTTAGCTGGAGATTTCGTTGAAGACTATGAAGTGATGGTTCCATATCAAGCACTCGAATCAATAGGTTTTCATGTAGATGTTGTTTGTCCTGATAAAAAAGAAGGTGATACAATTGCAACAGCTATACACGACTTTACAGATTATCAAACTTATATAGAGTTGAGAGGTCATAATTTTGTACTTACTAAAGACTTTAATAAGGTAAAAGTTGAGGAATATGCAGGTTTATATATTACAGGAGGTCGAGCTCCGGAGTATATTCGATTGAATGAAAAAGTGTTAGAATATACACGTTATTTTTTCGATCATAATTTACCTGTAGCAGCTATTTGTCACGGCATCCAAGTATTAACTGCAGCCAGATCTGTAAAAGGACGTACGCTTACATGTTATGCTGCTGTAGCGCCTGAAGTTACATTAGCAGGAGGTACATACAAGAATATTCCGCCCGCAGAATCTATTGTAGATGGTAACTTAGTAACATCACCGGCTTGGCCTGGACATCAAACATTATTGAGAGAATTTTATAAATTATTAGGAGTTAAAATTTCAATCTAAATTGTAGTAGCTAGAAATTAAACAAATAATATATTTAGAATCTTGCTCTTCGCAGGAGCAAATATTTGGTAATATTTGTCATGTTTTTAAAAGTAATGATTTTTTCCATGACAAATTTTTGAATGAGCATCTTCAAATTTTAGTCGAAAAGATGAGTTTTATAGTTAAGAATCTGCTAAGCTCATAAATTGTAATTATAATTGTATTTCAGAAAGACTGTTTTTTAAAAGCAAGAACACATGAATTTAGAAAAACTTGTACGGAAAAATATCTGGAATTTGAAACCATATTCCTCTGCTAGAGATGATTTTAAAGGGAATAGCGCTAAAGTTTTTTTAGACGCAAATGAAAATCCATTAAACGATCCGTATAACCGTTATCCAGATCCGTTACAATGGAAAATTAAAGAAAAAATCTCTAAGATAAAAAACATAGATCCGAGTAGTATTTTTTTTGGAAATGGAAGCGATGAGCCAATAGATATTGTGATACGAGTTTTTTGTGAACCTAAGCTAGACAATATTGTTTCAATAGATCCTACTTATGGTATGTATAAAGTTTGTGCCGATATTAATAATGTCGAATACAGATCGGTATTGCTCAATGATGATTATTCTTTGTCGGCTGAAAAGTTATTTAACAAAGCAGATAAAAATACCAAATTAATATTTCTTTGTTCGCCCAATAATCCGACAGCAAATGTTTTAAATGGAGATGAAATACTTACAATATTAAAATCATTCGCAGGCATTGTTGTTATGGATGAAGCATACATCGATTTCTCTGAGTCAAATAGCTGGCTACCTAGATTAAAAGAATATCCTAATATGATAATCTTACAAACATTGTCTAAAGCTTGGGGATTGGCAGGGATAAGATTTGGTATGGCTTTCGCCTGTCCCGAGATCATTCGTTTATTTAATAAAGTAAAATATCCGTACAATATAAACTCACTTTCTCAAGATTATGTTTTCAAGCAACTGGACAGAACAGTTGAAAAGCAACTTTGGGTAAAAATCTATTAACGCAAAGAAACACTCTAGAAAAAAGCTTTGCAAGTTTTGCCTATTGTAAAAAAATATATCCATCGGATGACCCTGTCTTACTGAAAGCTGATATCGATATCATGACATAC
>JABZEU010000173.1:0-13030 GCA_014635995.1 Sarcophaga peregrina
GATGCGCGTACGAACACTACTATGCTCACAAGAAGATTGTGTGTTGGCTATGCTTACTGTCTTTGTCTTTCCTTTCTTCTTTGGTTGTATATGCAACAACAACAAAGACTGTAAATTTTGATGAATGATTCGAGCCACTCGAATAGCTTATAAGTATTATAAGTATTTTCCTAAATGTATGAATCAGTATGAATCAAACATATTTCGAATGTTGTGAGTTTGATGTCAACGTTGTACTCATACTCATTGCTATTTATACTTATAAATCAATGTTGTAAGGAGTACGAATGAATCAGAGTAGTTGAATTTCAATTCTGTTGATACATTCATAATCAAAATTGAATGAGTGCTTATGAGTAGAGGAAAAACGATTCATTGCTGAACTCTGATATGAACGAAATGGCCGAGCCAGCGCAGCCGATGGATATTAATACGCTGCACAACTTCTCTGTCATTGAGGAGCTCTTACAGTTCACTGTTGAATCGCATGCGGAAATCATTCCCAATTCACACTGGACCGAAGATCTCATGTATGACTTTTCTGTCGAATACTATCAAGGCTGCTGCATCAGTGCTTAATAGGGTCCATGTGTCTGCGCCATAAATTATATAGTCGTGTCGACGAAGTATCCTCCTCTGCACGGACGACATGGCCGTGCCAGCACAGCCGCTAGATATTAATACGCTGCACAACATCTATTTCGTTGAGGAGCTCATACCGTTTACTGTTAAATCGCATAAGGAAATCATCGCATGAGGAAATCATACGTAGGACTTTTCCCTCGAATACTCTCAAGGCTGCTGCATCAGTGGTTAATAGGGTACATGTCTCTGCGCCATAAAGAAGTACGGGTAGAATGATCGTCTTGTAGTGTATTAGTTTTGTCGTACGAGCGAGGTCTTTGTTACTCAATTGCCCATTGAGACCATAGTAGCAAGCACCTGTTGACAAGAGTGATCCTGCGTTTGATCTAAAACTGACATAATTTTTGGTGGTAACAGTGTAGCTAAGATAAATAAATTCCAAGACGAACATAATTTTTGGTGGTAACGGTGGAGCCAAGATAAATAAATTCCTTGACTGTTTCGCTGTAATCTGAGAATCAATACGCCGCACTTTTCTACTTGTCGAGAACGTATATTTCGTTTTGGTTTCATTTACTGCCAGACCGATCTTAGTAGACCCACGTCCAATAGCACTAAAGGCAGCAGTACATCTCGCTTGGTAGGCTTTATGATGTCGATGTCGTCAGCGTACGCAAGCAATTGGACACTTTTTTGAAAGATAGTGCTATTGCGATGCACTCCCGCCTTTCGTAGAACACTCTCTATGACGAAGTTGCAGAGTTTGCATGTCTGAAATCTCTCACGGTATCAAAAGGTTCGGAGAGGATGTTTCACCGTTTCACAACAGTATTTTATTGTCCAACAAAGAATACTTCTTTACTCTGATGCACGGTACAAAAAAATAATTTATTTAAATTCTTTACTTGAAATTTTATTTGTTTTCTTTAAATTAAAAATTAAATTATTTTTCGCAATCAAATATTATGCACTTTAAGTTGGAATTGATATATATTTTAATCCTATTAAATAAAATAAATTAAATAACTAGTGTGAAGACTGGAACGAGCAAAGTGGAGGATATGACTATAATTCAGGCTTTCAGTGTCGTGTGCGCCTTAACCCATTAACGCGCAATGGGTAGAAAAATATCCAAAAAAAAGAAGTTTTTTTAAAAAATTCTATCTTGACCCAATTAAACGAGAGCCCAAACTTTTCTTTAAGAAGCGAATAATGGAGACATAGAAGGATTTAAAAAAAATTAGTAAGACAAGATATTCACATAATTTGGATGCCAGAAGAAAGGTCAAAGATTACTAATTTTTCAAAATCTAAATTTTGTAGAAAGAATTTCTGTGGAATAAGAATTGATGATATTCTCAGAAAATCATTTAAATGCTATGTAACATAATATATTTTCTACTCTATAAATATACTTTCACTTAAATTGGTCTAGGCTACAGGTGCGATTAAATGACATGGGTATAAAAATATCCACTTAGGCATGAAGTCGCCGTAGTCTAGTGGGTAAGTGTTGGCGTATTAGACAAAAGGCGCGGGTTCAAAACCCAGTTCAGACATCAAACCGAAAAATATTTCTTCGGCGACTTCCTCTCAGCAGATTTCTGGCAAAGTACTCTGAGAGTAAAAATTGCCACGAAAAGCTTCTCAAAAATCTGTCGTTCGGAGTCGAATTTAAACTGTTGGTAAGTGTAAGTGGTGTGAGAAGCTAGGTCGTAATCCTGAGTGAAGGGTTGTAATGGCCAATTATGTACGTACTTAGGCATTGGTATGAAATATTTTTCATAAAACTTTTAAAAATTAATTTCAAATAGAAATTTCAAATCATTAATTTTCTCTACTAGATGACCCGTTCGAATATTTCGTACCGTTAGTTGTCATTTTTGTAACATAAAATGAAAATAATTAATAGAAATTTTATTAAAAAGTATAAAAATATTAGAAATCATAATATCATCATACATAATTACATACATACATAAGTTCAAATGCTTTTATAATACTTCATTGAATACAATGTTAGAGGTAATGACATGATCACCGTAAACTTTTTGCCCGTACGAATCCTTAATACAAACAAAAATATCTTTAAACGTATGCAATCGAGAACCCATGTCAAAAGACCGGTTCTGGTAAATACAATCCTACCTTTTGAAGGGTTTGACCTTGTGCTTTGTATATCGTCATAGCAAAAACCCCTTTCACAGGGAATTGTTGGATTGCAAGGTGTAAGGTTGATTCGGGTTATGAGTACATTTTTACCGGTATGAATAATTTTTGCTGATCTGATGTGCTCTCCCAAGTTTGTTACAATTAGCCTGGTACCATTTATTAATCCGTATTACTACACTTCATAAAACAAACAATGCCATGTTATTGTTATGACATTACCAAAATGGCTTTTACAACTTTAAATATTATTATGTGGAATAGGATTACAATGAAGTGACTTGATCTAACGCATTTGATCTAACAACTACTGCAAAGTATTGCCAAAACAGCTTTTTACAACTTAATATGCATATTACATATAACTGACTTAGTAATAAACGGCATTATAGTAAATAGCGGTATTGCCAGAATGAATTTTAATACATACTATATTATGTAAAACTGCATTACTATTAATCGACCCTGTATTACCACACTTGTACAAAAACATATAATCATAATGACAACAGTATTATCATGCAATTCTATATAAAATATAATTTTTATTAATGAAAATATGAATTTTGCAATTTCTAATTATTTTTCGTCATTAATCTTAGATATAAGCTTTAAAATGAGATTTCATTCATTAAATTTGATGCGGTGGTATGGGAGATATTTGTAACCGACAAAAAAAGTGCTTTAGAAATAATAATATATATGATTCTTTTATATTTTTGGTAGTTCCGGCATGAAATTGTGGAAAAATAATCCCTTGGATGGACATTGAAACCGTATTTGGTACAACCGTACTCTATTTTCGCAATGTGATGCGAACAGCGACCACGTTATTCAATTTTAGCATTCATTTGGTCAAATTTGTTAGTGTGTTTTGCTATTTGCTGCGCATTTGTGACAACTTTTCCATCACGGTGTCGATTTTCACGATTTTTACCAACGCTTCAACAACTCTAACCCATTAAATCGAGTTGGTTCGTAGGTGGCAAACCTTCACATCAACCACACAATACATTTACCATAGCTGCGTCAATAGCTTTAGTGAGTAATGGTCAATACCACTTTTTTCCGCGGACTCGCATGCGATAATTGTTGACACTGATTAAATGCATGTATTATGTATGGTTTATCAACGACAGCCATCTTGCGATGGTTACGGTCGGCACATCGGCTACACACCCAAAAAGTTAGACTTCACAGTCACCAACTTCAGATAGATTTGAAATATTTTACATACATTTGTAGCTATAACGTGATAACAAATATCGAATTATCGTTCCAGAGAACTGCGATAACATTGTTGCCTGTTAAATCAAAAATCTGATGTACCTGGAGGTTTTTTTTTCATCAATTTAATATCGTCCAGCAAAGCATGTTTGCTCTCATCTTCTCGGACAGTACCTGTTGCAAAATAACCTTTTCGAGATTTTGTCCATAATAAATTATGACTTGACACTATATTGACTTGGATTTAAAATATTCTCTAATAGCGGTAGTACGACGATTTTCTCCAAGGCCATAGTTAGCGTTATTTTTAGCAGAAGAGTAAGCATATGGCATAAAGGAATAACAATATCCTGTCATTGAAGCCAACACCCAGCATATGCAGCCAAATGGCGACCATAATATGCAATTATCTGTTCATCCACTGTAAGACTATTGGAAAATATGCCAAATTGTATGAACTTTTTATTTAGAGCATTGGTTAATAGAGTAATTTTGGCAGATTTATCATTCCTGTCAAGATTATTATTGTCACAAACGCGTATATTTTCAATAAAACTTTCAAAAATAGCTTAACTATGTTATCAAGGAGAAAAAAATTTTATTTCTGAAAACACTTATGCCGAAGTGGGAAGAAAAATACCCATGCCTTACAGAGGTCCCCACGACACTTAAAAAAAAAAAAATAAAAATATTCACGTCAATACAAATACGACTAATACTGTTTGTGCCAAATTCTACCGAAATCGGACCACGGATTCTGGGGTCAGGCGTTAATGGGTTAAATACAGCCTCAAACAGAAACATTAGAAAACCCTCTGTTGGAATATAAAAGCAAACGAACAATTTCACAAGCAGTTTGTGAAAAATCTGGTAAAGGTATGCCTCTTATCTGAAAACAAAATATTAGCAAGGGAATGCAGACAAAAAAATAAGAATAAAAATAAAATAAATTTGAACATAAATTTTAATCTGCTATTGTCCTTTAAAAACTAGAACAAGCCCTTGATATATAAACTTTAATACATATTTATTCCCATTTTGTTCTTTCCTTCGTTCTTTCTTGCAAATAATTTCTCATATTTTTGTTTTAGCAATGGCATACGAAAGTTGGAGGTAGTAAGAGAACATTTACGGTAGTAAAAAGGACATTTAAGTTTGAAGTGTAAATACCATGAAATGGAATAGAATTGCACATTTTCACAAAGCGTGCAAACTGTAAAGAAATTGTTCCCATGTGAGTTGTTCGTGGAGAGCATTTTACTATTTAAGCTTATTTTTTTTCTTATTTTATGAAAATCTGTTGAATTTTGTTTTAGGAAGTGGACCTTTGGCAAGTTTGAAAAAAGCCTTTTAAATGTATTTTTTTTTTATAATGTGTTAAATTGAAAAGAAGTATGAAATAGAATAAGGAGAATAAAGTAAAATATAATCAAAAGACAGTATGAATTTAAATTAAGTAAAGTATAAAAAAATAAGGCTGAAGATGAAATATACGGCATTACCCAAATGAAACACAGAATCAACAAATATAATACAGTATACTCTCTCCTATGGAACTGGCAATTTTGTCCGCTTATGGATAGTGTCCGTTTATGAGAGGAAATCAAAAGGAAATCACTTGGGAATGCATTTGAAGAATTTTAACACTTTCAAGTTCGCTGTATATAAAGAAAAATCTTTTAGTTTTGGTTTTTTTATGGCTAAATAAGTCCATAAAGAGGCCTTGTCCTCAATTTCACTTTTGAGCTCATCTTCAGACGAGGTTGCCAGGGTTTCGTTGGAAGTAATATTGCGAAAAGCCCTAAGTTTTGAATCATTCCCAATAACAAAAAGGCATTCTTTTTCTCCAACCATATTGACTTAGTGGAAAAGTCTATCTTTTTTCTATCCATTTTACCACCTATGCATTTTTCACCTTTTAATGCAAACGTAGTATCGCGTAATACTCGAAAAAATAGTTCAGTCTCATCAATATTATAATTAGGTCGCAAATCATATCCTTCAATCAGAGATGGGACTTCTTCGATAAAACTTTTGATATCATCCTGATTAACACTCGCTACTTCTTCAGATAGAGCTCGAAACGTTGTATTATGTCGTGTTTTTGAATCTTTCCAGCCAGCTATATAATGCATTAAAATCAACATAATTAAATTTCCTTATAAGTGTGCCAGATAGTGTAATGTTCTTATTTCGAGCCTTAACAAACCACTCGTAGTACAATTTATCTCCGTGTCGCACAATCTTAAAATTTGATCTTTGTTTTCGATGATGCAACCACCTTATGTTTGATTGATTTTACATTTCTTGGCTAACTCGCGTACAATAAGTTTTTCATTTTTATAAATTTCAATGGCATTTTCTTTTTCTTTAATAAATAAAACTAATTAAGACAACAGGCTTTTCATCTTTTCGGGATTCCCCCTTTTAAATACATGCTTTATGAAATGATTCACTCAACGAATAAAAAATTTAATCAAAAAATCGTGTTAACATTCTGCAAGTTGTCCTTTTATGGGGAACTAAAATGTCAGTATGTGGTGTAAAAGATAAGAGAAAAGTATTTCAAAAATCTCTTACAATTTTTTTGGTACTGAAAAAAGTGTCCGGCTGTTAACGGTGTCCGCTTAAGAGGGGTGTCACTGTATATTTAAAACGGCGGTCTTGGTAAATCTAATTAATTTGTATAAACCTCAACATCCATATTGGATCCGTCATTTTTAGTTTTTTAAATCTAAATGAAGATCTGTAATCAGCAACCCCAAAAACCTCTAAGTAACAATTTTCAAATAAATTTGTTTCTTTTTCTCTAGCACCCATTGACATAAATCTACTCCCAAGTTTATGGGTGTATTCAATCACCCAGATTCGTGTATAGCATGCAAAATACCTTCGGAAACGCATGGACCCATCTTATTTGAATAAAAACCTTCAAATTTGCAAGGCTGTGTAATTGATCATTACAACATTTTCTGTTAGAATTACGATCTAATTTCACAGACCACTTACAGTGGTGGTTTTATAATTAGAAACGACTTAACAACATATATGTTTGCTAATTTATTTTCAGAACTTTGTAGCACGTTTTAAATTGTACTTCTGTGTACGTTTCTTTTTTAGGAGGATGTCTTACACAAGTTTTCCCATCAGGTTGGAACAAATTAAACTTGGATTCGTCACTTCAGACAGTTCTGTTTCAGAAACGCGAATCTTTTTAAACACAATCTGTAACTGCTTTTAATAATTTTTTTTTTTTTTTGAAATATGCGAGTTTTTCTGCGCAATGCACCCTCAAAGTCCCGACTCCGAAGGCGTTTACCTTCGTGTTGTCTGCGTAAATATTTCTGAAGTTAAAATTGCTCAATTCCAGCCTTTATTCCACGAACATACACGAAAGGGTTTCTCTTACAGGTTCTTCAAAAAATTCTGTCTTCTGCTGGAGTGGTTTTTCTGGCTCTTCCAGGGGTTTCAAATAAGTGACAAAAGAGATCTTAAGGACAAAAACCCTCGAAATAAAGATGAATTGTTACAGCTGGTGCAACAAAGCTGGCACAGCATATCAGCACAACTATGCCAACGTTTGATACAAAGTTTCCCGAAAAGACATGCAGATATTGTTCAAAACAAAGGCTATCTGACAAATTATTAAAGAATATGCCCATTAAATGCGAATTTTTTAAGATGTTTTTAAGGTGTTTGTGAGAATAATTTTTTGTTTTTAGCTCATTTTTTTAAAAATGGTGCTGATGCTGCTATTTTTTTTTTTTTTACTTTAAACTTAAAGCTAACATGTTGGATTGCCTTTTTTAACTCTTGGATTTAAAATAAGTAAAAAAGTTTTGAAAATAAATTAACAAATATACATGTTGCTCATTTCTAATTATAAGGCCACCACTGTATGCTGTGTGTGTTAATTTTATAGATGATTAGAGGAACCTAAAGTTTAAAGTCGACTACGAACGATAGATTTTTGAGAAAATATTCATGACATGATATGACCTGTTCTAAATCCAGATTATTTACTAATGAGCTGCCAATGGTCATTTAAATAAGTACTAATTTGGTTGTATAGCAGTCGTTCTAATACTTTAGATAAAAATTAAAGTGTCGATATGGGGCGATAAGTACTTGAAGATTTGGACACAGGAATGACCTTAGCATGTTTCCAACAGTTGGGAAAGTGGCCGGTTACGATAATAATGTTAAATAAGTGCGTAATATAACGCGATATCCTAGGTAATAAAAGTTTTATAAATTTTGGATGGATCTGGTCAAAGCCTACTGCATTCGAAGTCACTGATTTACAGCGTAAAATTACATCATCTTCCCAAGATACGAGAAAACTCGAAACGATGTGAAGAAGAAGTTCCTTGGTCCTGTTGTGAGACAAAACCTGATTGAGCCATATTTGAGGGCATTAGGGAGTGGAATGTTTATAAGAGATTTATTAAGTTCATTCACGTTAATACTGCAAGCTGGGGTAGCTTTGTTCCCAATACCAAACTCACGGATAGTTTGCCATTTCTTCCTCAATTTTACAGCTGATCTAAAACGGTTCTCATCATAAGAACTTTTAGCGTAATAAATAGTTCTATGGACACGGGCTTCGCTGTATTCTCCGTATAACTGAGCAGTTCTTAACCTTTTTAAACGTCTTTAAATATCATTACGAGTTTTAATTTTAGATTTAGAGGACTTAACTTTGAAACCATTAGAGGCAGCTCATGTGTAAGTACAATGTAATTCTTCATATACATTTCCTATACATCGGTCGTATCTGACGTAATGTAAAGCTGCACATCGTCAGCATACATCATTACTTTGCAATGTTTGAGTTTTCTCGGCAGATCATAAATCAGCGAGAACAGCAGATGACCAAGTATTGAACACTACGTCTTAGAAGCAAAATTATTTATTTGGATACACTTGCTTCAACAAATTGATGTTCGCCAACTAAAGATGAAGACATTTGATTGAATATTTGGGACATAAGCTGTACTTTGCAAAAGGGAGGATTTTTTCTGGTGAGTATTTAAAGTTTCTTCTCATTCTCTATTCAGAGTTTATTTAGGATTGAATTTGACCAAAATGTTGTTAATTTTCGTTTACCTTTACCCACAAAACTTTTGATAAATTTTTGACAAAACAAAATAAACAAAAAATATGAAAAAGGATACACTTATTGTCATATTTATCCAAAGTTTTAAAGAAGTTTTTATGTTATAACAAAAGTCATAATTTTTTTTTTTATAATCTAAAAAATTGACAAATAAAATAAAGAGACAAAAATTTGATGCATCTTTCAGAACTTTTTCTTGATTATGATACTTTGTTTGTATAAATAATTTTGTTAATATTTTCGTAACAAAGCCTCTAGTGTTCAAGTTTTTGCAGGATTAAAAAATTATTTCTGGTTTTGGTTTGTCTTTAAAGTAAAGGATATTTAAAAAATGTTTAATATTTGGTCAAATCGGGTTTTATAGCACCAAAACCTTAGATCGCTTCTAAAAGGCTTTGGGAAAATAATCCAAAAGGTTTTACAGCAATTCGTTTTCTTCATATAACACGGTGCGACAGTGAAAATACAACCGAGTAACTACATAGTCCACGTTGTTCAGTTAGTTGAATAGAATTCAAAAATACCTCTTTTATATTTCTCGAACCCTCCAAACTTGTTTCATTTGACAAAAACAGTTTTTTTCGACGTTTTGCACAAAATTCTGGATTACTCAAACATTTCTGACCCGATTTACAAAATTTAAATCATGTTGGAAAGGGGAGTTATGAACCTTCAAAACGTTATGGATATATCTATTCTTCGACTTAATATGGTATAAGGTTTGATGATGTAAACTTGGAAAATTCGAATTTTTTTCAAATTTTTTCAAGTTTGTCCATTCATAGGAGCACATTGATAGGATAATATTCTTAAAGTCTCTTCTCTTTTGAAGAGATTGAGTCATCATTTGATCAAATCGGACAAAAATTATCGTAGTAGAATTTATTACTGGTGAACTTGATTGTGGATTTGACCAAAAGCGCTAATTTTGGCTACCATTAATTGCCACATCCATTGGCAGTAATCAAGTGAATCGAAAACGGTTCTTAGTTTTTGATACAGGTTATAAGATTTGTCATTTGCCACGAAAAGCTTCTTAAAAATCTGTCGTTCGGAGTCGACTTTAAACTATAGGTCCCGCCACTCATGTATAAAATTAACGCACACAACATAAGTGGTGTGAGAAGCTAGGTCGTAATCCTGACTGACGTATGTATAAGATTTGTTTCTTGCATTTGTCACTTGTAGATATCCCTTGGCAACATCTGAATACGTCACTATATAGTCTACCATAGTTTCGTATTGTTTTTGGTTGGTACATAAAATTCTTTTGGTCACACTACCTACTTTGAGATTGTTTAAGAAATTGTATTTTATTTATTTGTATTAATTTAGTTGCATTTTAAATTTATTATTAGTTGACACCAACATAATTGCCAACGAAGAATTTTCGAATATTTACTACGATTTTTATATGCGTTTGCGTAATACATACATACATCATTGGCCATTACAACCCTTCAGTCAGGATTACTTCTCACACCACTTATTTTGTGTGCGTTAATTTTATACATAAGTGGCGGGACCTACAGTTTAAAATCGACTCCGAACGACAGATTTTTGAGAAGCTTTTCACGGCAATTTTTACTCTCAGAGCCTTTACCAGAAATCTGCTGAGAGGAAGGTCGCCGAAGAAATATTTTTTCGTTTTGATGTCTAACCTGGGATTCGAACCCGGGTCTTAAGTCTAATAAGCCAACACACTAACCACTAGACCAAGGTGTTTTCTAAATACAGACGACTCAAATTACTTACATGTCGTAAGTGTAATCATATGTAGCCGCCAGGTCTGACGATTTTTCATTTTGAAGATTTTGAGTTCTAAAAATATCATTTTGACGATAGGGCGATTTTTAGCAATTAATAATTTATATCAGATTCTTTACTTTAGTAAATTAAAAGCCACTTTAAGTTTTGTATTTACTTTGCAATTGTTACTTTTGTGTATTTAAGTTAGTAATAATAAGGAGCAAAGTATTATATTGTATACATGAAAAGTTTCTCAAAAATCTGTCGTTCGAAGTCGACTTTATACCGGAACTCCCGCCACTTATGTATAAAATAAACTCACACTAACTAGGTCCATAATACTGAATAATGGGTTGTAATGACCAATTATGTAAATAAGTATGGAGGAATTCAGACCAAAAGCTCAAATAATATTTTGAACATTAAAGCAATGAAAATTTTGTATTCTGTATTTATCAATATACGAAGAATAAGAATAAGTTTCTCGTAGATTTTTCTATTTTCAGTATTTCATAAGAGCTCCATACCAACCAAATTAAATGGTAAACAATCGTTTTGTTTACAATAAAATATAATGAATGAAATTCGTATTGAAATATATACTTTCTAGAATGAGACAAAATAAACTGTACATGTAACCATATATACATCTATACAGTACGCATGATGTTGTTGACTTCGACTCTCTTTTACTCAGCATTTACAAGAATCACAAACTAAGTATGATTCGCGTACAAACACTTCAGTTTGTTGTGTGCTTGCTTTGCTTGCTATTTTTTTCTTTTCTTTCTTCTTTCTTCGTTTGTAAATGCAACAACAACTAAGACTGTAAATTTTGATGAATTATTCGAATCATTCAAATCACTTATAAGTGTTACAAATATTATACTAAATTTGTGAATCCGAATGAGTAGGCATATGAAATAAACTTCTTTCGAATGTTGTGTGTTTTATGTCAAAATTGTACACTCATACTCATTGCAACCTGTATTTATAAATCAATGTTGTAGCGAGTACGAATGAATTAGAGCAATTGAATTTTAATACCGTTGAGTCACTCATACTCATAATTGATTGAGTACTTATGAGTAGCGAAGAAACGATTCATTGTTTTATCTCAGGTTAAAATTTTTATTAGTATAGAGGAAAAGGAAATGAAGAGTTCGATCTCACAAAACGATTAAACATGGTGGTGGTAGTATAATACTCTGTATGCAATGTATGTATCAGAGATCAGCAACAAGTATTCAAAACGATGTGTAGATTCAAATTATACATATAATTTCTGATACTTATGCGCATTCATACTTATTTTAATATGATATTCATACTCTAAGTTGGGACTACAAGTCGTATTCATACTTAACAATACACATGATGTTATTGACTTCGACTCGTCTCCACTTAACGTTTACACGAAGTAGAAAATATGTATGATTCGCGTATGAACACTACTGTACTCACAAGAAGATTGTGTGTTTGCTTTGCTTGTTGCCTTTGTCTTTCCTTTCTTGTTTGTTTGTATATGAATGATTTCACTCGATTGACTTATAAATATTAGAAGTATTTTTCAAAATTTATGAATCAGGATGAGTAGGCGTATGAATCAAACTTATTCCGAATATTGTGAGTTTGATGTCAACGTTGTACTCAAACTCATTGCTACTTACACGTATTAATCAATGTTGTAGCGAGTACAAATGAATCAGAATAGTTGAATTTCAATTCTGTTGATTCATTCGTACTCAAAATTGCATGAGTGCTTATAAGTAGTGGAAAAAAGTTTCATTAAAGTTAAGTTACTTACTTACTTAATTGGCTTACTTATAAACCTACAGTCAGGACAACAACCTAGCTTCTCACACCATTTATGTCGTGTATTTTAATTTTATAAGAGAGTGATACCTACAGCTTAAAGTCGGATCCCAACAACAGGTGTTTCAGGAAGTTCAAGGCAATTTTGTTTGCTCCCAGAGTTTTTGCCAGAAATTTTTTGAGCAAAGTTGCCGAACTGAACTGACGTTTGAATCGAGGTCAAAACCCTATCTAATTGACTGCGGCGACTACATTCAGCATTAGGCCGCTAAAAAGTATTACAATTTGAAGTATTAACATTCAACTATTAGGAATTAAAACTGATTTTCTGTTAGTCTATCTAAGCTATTAAGAGCACTTTTCTAC
>JABZEU010000174.1:0-13025 GCA_014635995.1 Sarcophaga peregrina
CCGCTTTTGGTTGGTGCACGGCCGTTTCATTTGCAACACATATACATACAACAATTATCAATACTGTGTCCGATTTATTATACTAAAGCAGCGTTAAGCTGCGATGAGAGTAAATTTAATATTTTTGGGTCAGATGAAGAAGAATAGTATGGAGAAACCCAAATACTGAAATGGACCCAAAGAATTTGACCCCAACAGTAAGCATGGTGGAGGCAACGTAATGGTATGGGGATGTATGGCTTCTTCTGGTGTGGGCAATCTAGTTTTTATTGAAAATACGATGGATAAATATGCATATTTAAATATTTTAAAGGAAAATGTAAAACAAAGTGCAGAAAAAATTGGGTTTGGGGCATTTGTATTACTTCCAGCAAGACAACGACCCCAAACACACCGCGGGAGTAGTAAAAGAATGGCTTATCTATAATGTCCCAAAGCAATTAAATCACCCTGCGCAGTCACCAGATCTCAATCCGATTGAGCATTTATGGGACCACTTGGAAAAAAAGATCCGTCAGCACAATATAACAAATAAAGACCAACTTAAAGCTGTTATCAAGGAGGAATGGGAAAAAAATAGACCCTATGACCACAACTAAACTTGTCCATTCCATGAAAAAGCAGATTAAATGCTGTAATTGCCAATAAGGGAGGACCAACAATATATTAGAGTTGAAAGAAAAGAAGGAAGAATTTTTTATGTAGAAAAAAACGAACTGTACGGAGACTTTTTTGTGTTATTTTATATAAGTAGTTGATGAAATTATCCTTTTTTATGTTTTTAATGAATTCTGTTTTATTATTTTATGTTATTTCTTAAATTACAACATTTCTTATAAAATAAAATTAAAAAAACCAATCATATTTTGTTTTAATCGATGTTAACTTATCAATATATGAAATGAAGTAATCTGTACGGAGACTTAATTGATTCAGTGTATAACAATTATCAATACTGTGTCCGATTTATTATACTAAAGCAGCGTTATGCGGGGTCTTACTGTACCTGCAAATACTTACCAACATAATACTAATCATCTATCCTGTGCGTATTACCTGTTAAGAAAGGATATAAAAAAAATTATAACCAACTCAGCAACCTGTAACATGAATGCTTTGAGTTTTTGAACACAAACTGCCAAATAATTCTAAGTCAGCTGCCGACATGATATGAGAGCGACTTTGGGTAACTGTACGGTAAATTGGATCAAATACTGGCCACACAGACATGGGAATAGTGAACAGACGAAACCGAGATAAGACTTTGGCAGGAAATTCGGAACATCTCTTCATAATTGGTCTGAAATAATGCTGTAATGCATTTCGTATTTGCGCAAATACTCAGTGTTGGCTCCAAATTGAATGGAACAGTGTTTCTCGGATTTGATTAGAATAAGACTGCCGAATCACTGTAGCATCTTTCAAGGTATTCTAGACAGAATATCAGAGTACATATCCACTTGGGTAAAGTACTTAATTCTAATGTGATGAACTCCAATACTGTGAATAGCTGTTGCAGATATCTCAAACGGGAAATAACAAATCTTCGCCATCTATGGCTAAATTTAATATAAAAAACAAATTATATGTGAGATAACATAGAAACGGAGTTCTTTATACATGTTATTCTAATTCAGTGGTAGTGAAAGTCGCCCATATGCGCGTAATGCATAATAGGTAATTTAACCCTTTTTTATGGACTTACGGCAGAATAAATACGCCTTGAATTTTTTGGTAGAGAAGGAGTTATGACTGCTAGATTTCAGAACAGTATTCGTAAGATTGCAGTAGTTATACATGTATAAACAAATGTAGATTTGTATTGTCGTGTGGATAGTATTATAATATGCAATTAAGTAGGAATGTTTGTTTGTTTTTTCCCTTCCCTTTTTTGCCTATATATGTAAAAATTGTGATCGATGTGATTTCGAATTGACAATTAAAAGCTTTAGTTGGGATTGTAACCTAGTTTCTCACACCACCAAAGTTGTGTACGTTCATGCTATCGACGATTAGCGGCACCTACCTGAAAGGCACATTTGAGAAATTTTTCTTGGCAATTTTAATTACTCTCATAATTTTTGCCAAAATTTTTTCAAAAAAATATTTTTGTCATATCTCGTTTTGTTCGAGATGCTTGAGCTTGGGTTAGAACCACGGGCTCTCGTCTAATACGCCGTCGAACTAGACTACGGAAGATCCACCGTGATTAGTTAGTTTTATTACAGTTTGGTTTCTAGGATTCTATTCAATTGGCCTACGACAATTTCAGATCGTTTTAAGTATCATAATTATTTAGAATATTTCGTAGAGCTCAGGGAGTTTGAATTTTCTGAGATTTATATTCTTGTTCTCAACACTCCAACGTTTGTAGTAGATATGTCACTAACTACATTGTATAACCTGTGGGTTATAAAAATATTCAGACATGGCAGTGAATGGTATATTTGTTGAAAAGAAATTAACGATTGAGATCTGATTATGTGTAATGCAAAAACAAAATTGTAATTTAGTTGGATTATGCAATAATTGACGACAGTATGTACACAACAAAATTGGTTAATATTAACAAAAATTGGATTGGCCAACGTACGCCCTATGTATCAATCAGAGATCAGCAACGAGTATTCAAAACGATCAGTAGATTCAAATTATATTTATAATTTCTAATACTTATACGCGTTTATATTTATTTTAATAGGATACTCATACTCAAAACTGGAAGTACTCATCGTATTCATACTTAACAATACGCATGATGTTTTTGACTTCGACTCGTCTCTACTTAACATTTATACGAAGCACAAAATAAGTATGATTCGCGTACGAACACTACTATGCTCACAAGAAGATTGTGTGTATGCTTTGCTTGTTGTCTTTGTCTTTCCTTTCTTCTTTGTTTGTCTATGCAAAGAACAACAAAGGCTGTAAATTTTGTTGAATGATTCGAATCACTTATAAGTATTATAAGTATTTTTCTAAATTTATGAATCAGAATGAGTAGGCGAATGAATCAAACATATTTCGAATGTTGTGAGTTTGATGTCAACGTTGTACTCATACTACTTATACTTATAAATCAATGTTATAGCGAGTGCGAATGAATCAGAGTAGTTGAATTTCAATTCTGTTGATTCAATCATACTCAAAATTGCATGAGCCCTTATGAGTAGCGGAAAAAACGATTCATTGCTGATCTCTGGTATCAATCCTATGGAAAATCATTTTATAATTAGTTGCTTTCATTAAAATCTATCAGTTTAAAGGGCGGCAAATTTATTTAAAATTTTATTAAAATATTTATTTTTGTTTCTTTGGTTCTTTGAAATGAATAATTATAACCAGATAGTTATGAAACATTGCATAATGAAGTAGAAATGGTATGTCCTAATGGTACACGAAAAGCTAATTAACTCTTCACTCGATTACAGTAATAGTCTACAAAATCGAGGTGACCCTATAAATGTAAGTCTTGAGATGTAATTTTTTTCTCTAGTGGATTCGATAGAAATTTGTTTGACTATTAAACTGTCAGTCAATCTTGCAATAAATCCACAACTATGAAGCATGGTACTCTTTGTCGTTATTGCTCATTGCACATGTTGTCACCGGCATCAAGCAGACATAATTTTTTATTCGTTGTGCTACTCCTGGCTTTGTGTTAGACTTTCAATTGTTACGGTTTCCATTTGTGGCTCCTCTTTGCCATTACATCACAGTACAATTCCATCACAATACAATTGACGTCAGTCGGTTATAACTGTTGCCAGTCGTTTATATCGTTACTTTTTTTTAATTTTGTTTTGTTTCCATTCCTTTTTTTCGGATTCCTTTTATTCATGTACCATGGTTTTGGAAAAGGAAGAGTAGAGAAATTTGTTTCAACTGTTGTGTGTGCTTGCGTTACTGCTGATGTTGTATGCATCCTTGCCACATTGCTTCCTTTGAATTCATTGGTGACTTGATTTTTATTTTTTTGTTTTAATTTTTTGAAGACAAGTCTTTATTTCATTTCATTCCATATCGTTTATTCTCCTTTGATTTTATAATTTTCCATTCTAAATTGATAATATTTTGTTAGGCGTCAAGTATGCGTGAATTTTGAAATGTTTTAGATTGTTTGTGTGAGTTTTATAACAAAATTTAGTTGCATTCAGTTATTGTTTTTGGTAAGTCCCCCTTACTGTACATACATAATTAAAATTGTGTTTGTTCCCATGCAACTTCATGTAATTGAAAAATTTAATTAGTGTTAATGAGATTGAATATTTTTCTAAAAAAATAAAGCAAATCAAATCTAAGCGAATCGATTACTTAACACCAAGAACAATATTATAGAAATAACTTGTCTTTCCGAACTTTTGTTCAAACTACCTTTTGAGTAAATTAAACACGCTTATTTAGTGTTCATTAAGATCAAAAGAAAAGTTACTCACTATTAAACTGTCCACACACTCACACCATAAGTGATGTCACCGATAGGCATTTCATAACATAATCGAATGCACAATTTACGATTTTATACATTTCTAGTAATTTTCAGTGTCGCCAACTGTCAGAAATTGGTCATACCAACTTAGAAACCTTCCCCGGTTCAAGAGGGGATCTTTGCTAAAGATCGTAACATGACCAAATGCATAGTTTACGATTATATAAGGTACATATAAAAAAACATTAAATTTTAGATACGTATTAGTCTCTTGAAATAAAATAAAACGAAAATTTAAGTTTCTGTTCCTGGTCTTTACAATGAACAAATGAACAAAATCAACAACAAATACAAGAATTAGACGGCGTACAATTTTAGTCCTCAAATGCCTTTGGAATTAAATTAAATGCCATATTTCAAATGTGATTATACAATCGTAATTATTAAATTTTTAAGCTTTTAACAGATTGTATGATGTCTATTGACAATATTGCATCAATTAAGTGAAATTCAGGTTTTCCTCTGTCTGGAATAATTTTAACCTACCAAATATTCGTCATGTTCATATGAATGATGATACCTAACATTTGTCTTCTGACTATAACCAACACGATGGACTGCATAACACAAGACCAGACATCATTTGAACATAAGATCTACTTCCGTAGATTTTTAACATCGGCTATCATTGAACGGAACAAAATAAATGAAACAATACATATCGCTCCTTTATTGCAACATATCTCACAAGAACTTGAACTTGGCAAAATGCGAATTAAGTTTTCAAACCATAAGTCCTATGATCTAATTGCCGCAAACACTTTTTGCTATAACTTCGGTTCAGCTTGGGATATAAAACTGATTTTTTTCAACATGTACAGAAGGTCTAAAAGAGCAGTTTTGCTTAAGTAACTACAAATTTTTAATTTTTTGAGATATGACTATGTTGCAATAAAGGAGCGATATGTATTTATATCGTCATTATGAATATGATTTTGAATAGTACTCATGCGCAAAAAATATGGATCGTTTATATCGCGAACCAGACCGTCGCACACTATTAAAAAAATAATACGACTGTCGCCGTAGCCTACCCGGTACCAGGTTGGCTTTTTCGACGTGAAACCGAGGTTCAAAACCTTGAGTTAAAGAAGTATGAAAAATATTTCTTCGACGATTTTTTATCAGCACATTTCTGATAAAAACTTTGGGAGTAAATAAACGAAACTTTTTAAAAAAACATAACTTTAGGTCCCGCCACTTATTGGTTGAAGTTAATAGATGTCTAGTGGTTTGTGACTAGGTCGCAATACTGACCAATTAAGGAAGTACACTCAAGTGTCGTATTATGCGAATTTAAATTTGGGCGAATAAAAATTAACTTTTTTTTTTGTAATTTCAACAGATTTGAAAGATTTAGATGTATTTTTTTTTTGCAGCTGGCCTTAGATCAAGGAATAATTTTCCCTTTAAACAAATGCTGCACAAAATGGATACAGACACGAAAAGTTCATTAATGATTCAACGCGGATTGACTGTTATGTTTTCAAAATATCAAGAGTTCATAAGCAATGGCAAGACTAATAGCCCATTTACACTACAGCGAAATCTAGTACTTATGAGATTTCGAGCCAAATCTAGTTGATTTTAACTAGATTTCCCATACAAAACAAAATCTACTTATTTAGTAGATTTCGGCAAAATCTACTCAAAATCTAGTAAAAATAGGAATGCAACTATGTGTTTTGCCAAACAGTACTTAAAAATACAACGCTGCGCAGGAAAAAAATGACATTTCAATTCAAAATAAAAACAAACAAAATAAAAACAAATTAACCCTTATCCTGTATTAATAGGTCAAAATTGCCCGAACAGTTTTTATTCCTCTTTTATTCTTTAAATACTCAACTTTTGTACAATTATAATTTTAATGAATGCTATTACAATTTAAAATATAATCTTTGTAGGGCTTTTCACAAAGATAATGTAAAAAAACTTACACAAATGGTACTTTTGGGTCAAAATTGCTCAAAGCAACATAATCAATTTCCGCCACAGGTAAACAGATACGTCACGGGGCTTTTGACGTTTAACTCTTGACTTAGAAAGAGACACTAGATATCTGTTTTGTTTATGTTTTTTTTTGATTTCGGGGTGGATTTTTATTATTCTATTTTGGTAGAAATTTATGTTAATTTTGTAGAATATTAGAATAATTTTGGAAGGAGATGAACCGTTTTATTAGGAAAACGTAATTCGGAATTAATATATTTTTTATGACACCTTTTATCGGTCGTCACTAACTTAGTATTTAATCAATTTAGAGGTATATTCACAAATTCCTAACACAAAAAGTTATGAGTATATATTTTGCTATATTTTTATTTTTACAAACCTTCTGCACACGGAACTTTTCTCAACGTGAAGGGAAATTGCTAAGAGTTCGATTAATAATGAAAAAATTACGAAATTTTAACTTTTTCATTCAAGAAATTAATAAATACTGGTAATATACATAAAGTTCTACAAGAAAAAAATTGTATAAGCAATATGTCTTATTTGATCTTGATATATTTAGCTTCTTACTTTGCTTTTGCACAAGAAGCTATATCCATTGTGACCAAAAACAACATACAAATCGATTAAGAATTAAATATTTACATATTTTTAACATTTTCATTGAAGAAATTAAAAAATACTGCAAATTTGTCCTTTTTTAACTCAAAATAAATGTTTGTTTACATTTAATTTTTCCACTTTATCCGCCAGTTTTCACTCTGTTTATCTGTTGCTTCTAACACATTTGTTTCGCAAAAAGTTTTAACATCTTTTTTCTCCCTCTACGGGGAGGGTTAAAACTGCTGATTTTAGCGTTTTTCAAACGTCATAATTGACGCCACTGGTTACATTGTGATTTCCGCATGTGTTACGAGCTTAGTAAGAATTTTGTGTGTCTTGACAACTTCATAACTAGCAACAAACCAAAAAAAGAGAATAAGTGGTGTAAATATATTATTCGTTTATGTGTTTTTGAAGTTGTTACTTTTGTCCAAATCGTTCTAACAGCACCAAATATGCAAATAAATATACCGAATGTCAAAAATGTATTTGCAGAAAGCATTCTCAGACCAATGAATGTAAAAATATAGAATGCGTTATATTTTTGAAGTACAGGATAAGGGTTAAAAATAAACAAAATAAGGAACATCTTCCTCCTAGAATGATTCGTGACGAACCTGTGGATTAATATTTTTATTATTACTTATATTGCATATGCTTACATCTACCCATTCCATTAGTAATACATTTGCAATATTTTTTGAAATCTATGTCCTATGTTTTTAATTTTTTTGGTATTAAACTAAATTTGGAAATATTATTGTTTTCTTTCTTTAAATTTCAGTCAGCTGTTTTTGTTATTAAAACGAAATCTTGCTACTGTCAAATAAATCCAGTGTAAACGATCTAGATTTTGAGCAAGATTTGAAATCTAATCTACTAGATTTCGCTGTAGTGTAAATGGGCTATAAATGGCAAATTACATATTTTGCAAGAAAAAGAAAACAATTGAAATTCACAAAAACACAGAAACACACAAAAATTCTTTGATCTTGTGATACTCTAATCACAAGATAAATTCTAATGATGAAAATGATATAATCACAGTACATAGGTATGAATGATTATATCATCCAGTAATAAAATGACCTGAAACAAATTCTAAAAAAAATGCAGACTATTATTAAGGAAATCAGATTAATCCTACATATTAGCTTATTTCTGTAATTAATTTGAAAATTGTCATAAAAAAGAAGGAACATAACTATAAGCATACCTGCCAGATATTTGGGAAAAAATCGTCAAAATCGTCAGAAGAAATAAATAAAAAAAAATTAAAAGTTTTTAAGGACCAAAATTACTTCTATTGTAGGAAAACATAAAAATTCAATTTATTTATGTACATACTTATATGAGTTGAAAAATAAAATTTTTAACAAAAAATTTGTTGGAAATTAAAATTATTTTCATTTAACAATTTTCTTTTTGTAAAAAAATGGAGAAATTTTATATCATTTTCTGGAATAAATTGCTTAAGGTTTTAACAATCTATACCAACGTTGTGTATTGACACCAGAGATCAGTAATAAGTATTCAAAGCGATAAGTATACTTACCTATAGGTTCGACTCATACTTATAATTTCAAATACTTATACGCATTCATACTTATTTTGATATCATACTTCATCATGACTTCGACTCGTCTCTACTTAACATTTACACGAAGTACAAAATAAGTATGATTCGCGTACGAACACTACTATGCTCACAAGAAGATTGTGTGTATGCTTTGCTTGTTGTCTTTGTCTTTCCTTTCTTCTTTGTTTGTCTATGCAAAGAACAACAAAGGCTGTAAATTTTGATGAATGATTTGAATGACTTATAAATATTATAAGTATTTTTCTAAATTTATGAATCAGAATAAGTAGGCAAATGAATCAAACATATTTCGAGTATTGTGAGTTTGATGTCAATGTTGCTCATCGCTACTTATACTTATAAATCAATGTTGTAGCGAGTGCGAATGAATCAGAGTAGTTGAATTTCAATTCTGTTGATTCAATCATACTCAAAATTGCATGAGTAGCGGAAAAACGATTCATTGCTGTTCTCTGATTGACACATATTCGCAGTAATAATATTGCATCATCTATGTCTATCTATGGACGGTGTGAATGTTAGAGAGTCAGAAGCTTTTGACCTTCTGCACATGATAATTCAGTGTAATATTGGCTGGAACGAAAACATTATTAAGTTCCCTGGCTGAAATATTTCACTTCATCTGATTTTCTCACTATTTACACTATATGTAATACAAATGCAATGAATACAACTCTCATGTATGGGTCGGTGGTTTGAAGTTTCTCGACCGTGTATTAAAGAGGCCGTAGTAGCTCGATAATGACGGTAGTGTATACAACTCCATTGAATCATTGGAGAATCGTCGCAATGTGGCTTGTGTTTCTCTGTTCTATCGCTACTACAATGAATTTTGCTCTAGCGAAATCAGATGACTTGTCCAGAGATTGACAGTGGATCGCACACTGCATTACAGACAGAATTCGTTTTTTAGTTGGACTACGTACGAAAATAAATAATGGCTTCGCTTTTGATCTTCCTATGGTAATATTGGTAGCTATAATCGAATTTTGAAATTGTCTTCAACAGCAAATTATAAATAACGCGCAACTACGAGGTTACTCAGGAATTGTAATTTTTTGATTTTAAAGGAATTAAAAAGAAAAATAAAAATTATCACAGGTATTCGAAAATAACTTAGGAATATAATTCCTCTTATTACAACGTTAATTTCCAATTGTAACAATTGCAAAATAAATACAAAGCTTAAAGAGGCTTTTAATGTATTAAAATAAAGAATTTCGTGAAAAATTTTAAAAATCGTCAAAATAAGGACATAAAGCGTCAATATATTATTTTTGGAGCTAAAAATCGTCAAATCCTATAAGAGACTATATTTATAATATGTGTAATTGTTTTAGGTGATTAGTATTTACATACATATTTGTAAACTGAGTCAAAATATTACTGTTTCTCAAATATTTCTTCATTGACAATTTGTGTACAACTCAATCAACCTGCCGCAATTAAAAATTTTATTTCAAATTCGCTATTCATATAACGATGACGAATGTAATGCATTTTCAATGGATTACGGAATTTTTCAAATAAAACTTATTTTAAAATTAACTACCTATTCTTCTGGCTATGGGATGAAAAATTCATTTTGTATAGAAATCTAATTGAATTTGGGTTTTAAAATAAAATTGAAATTAAATTCACATCTTTCTACATACATTTAGAATATTTGTATATGCTGTATAATATTGCTTGAGGGAATATTTGAATGTTTAGAAATATACTACAGTGTAGATTTATAAATTGAAGTTATGTACACATAATACGACTTTGAACTCTTGTGTGATAACTATGCGTGTATTCGGAACCAAAAAGTTTTTGCAACTAGTCAAAATTTGTATTTGCTCTATATTTGCTGTGAGGATCATATTACCACAAAATATTTCATTATAATAGTTAACAAAAACAACAAATTTTTTAAAAAAAGGCAAAAAAAAAGAATTCATTAAAAAAAAAAGAATCTTCATCAAAATTTTTATTTAAAATTTTTCTATTTTTATACGAGTCATCCTTACAGCTTCTTCGTTCATCAAAATAGATACAGATAATTTCATCTTTTACACACACATAACAGTAGGTTTATATACGAATGCATATATGTACATATGTATATGTACTCTGTAGTGTTGATTGCAAGGGTACAATTTCATCTCATGAATGGTTTAATAAAAATAAAATAGCTATTAAGAGCTACTATTTTAAGTACACGTATACATACGTACTTTAATAAAAATAAAATAATAGGATCGATATTTCTAAAGAAAAGGTCAAAATTTTCAACAAAACAATTGTAAAAAATCTAAAACTTATTTTTTTTTATCTAAAGACTTTAAATTTTTTGTTTTCTTGTTCAGAAATGTACTCAAAAAATTTAGTATGTACTTGAAATTAAATATTCCATCTCTGGCACAAACATATACCGACTAGTCTAAGGTTTATACTCATGCTCATGGAACATCAAACAATTCACAGTAAAATTAATTTTTTCTTCTTATTTTTGCGTTACGTTTTTGTTTTCTTTTATTACTTTTTTTTGTTCTATTTTGTCTGAAATATAGTTGTATTTGCATGGTTCAAACACCCTAGGGATTTTGATAAAATACACACAAACACTACTACACATATGGATATGCATGACATAAACTAGTATACGAACTAAAGGATGCTTGACCAAAAAAATTCTACTCGTAGTCTTTTTTGGCAAGTCGATTAATGAAATTTTTACTTCAGCAATACCAACCAGTACGATATGCTGGGATATACATGTGCAAGGTATTGCATGGTATGAGTATGTACAAGTCTAGGATTAGTGCACACAAATTCAAATTGAATGGTCTCCTCTATATTGTTTGTTTTTTTTTTACTTCGTTTTAGTATGGCTTTTCACCAGAATGAATTCATTCTGAAACTAATTTTCGATTATTTCGGTTTTTGCATTTTTAGAACTCTAAGGGCCATTATTACAACTTGCCGTTAATTAAAGGGAGGATTTTAACGGGCAGATAAATTGTATTTCATTATTATAAGTAGACAATAGGATAAAGTGTCGTTAAGCTAATGGGGGGATCATCATACTACCTGTAACTTTTAAAGTTAAGTTTATGTTTGAACTTGCCATATTATATGTAATTTCCAATATGGTAACTTCAAATATAAACAAAATGGGCATATACAATAAAAAACGAACCCCGTCCTTGCCACTGCGTTTAAAAAAAACTTGTTAAATTGAGCAGTGTTATCGACATTGCTCCCGCACTGCCATACTTTTGATAAAAGTTGACTTTATTTTATCTGTAACGAAAATAAATTAAAGGTAACTTAACTAAACCTATGTTTTAACGGCTAGTTGTAATATTGGCTCTACATATTATAAACCTCCTGAGAAGGAACACCTCTTTCCCTCTTGTTAATGAAATATAAAAAAAAACATAATATTTTATGAAATAATAAAAGAAAAGGAAACAAAAAAAATTGAATACCGGCAACATATTGATGTTAATAAATATCAAAAACAAACATCGATGTTTGAAAACATCTGTAATAAGACCCATACATCTATGTTAACCTTAACATATGCCTTCATATGCATCAGAAAATATTGGTTGTCAGAAAATAACGTTCTTATTTTAAGCTGGCCAAATCAATCTCCGGATTTAAATCTCTTAGAGAACTTATGGAGCAAACTGAAAAAAGGCTATCGAAGGTAGTTTTCAAAAACAAGAACGGTCTGTGGGTAAAAACACAAAAAATGTTGTACGACATTCCATTGGAGAATCGCCAAAAATTGATCCACCAGCACAAAGGGAGATGTACTGGATATTAGTTTAACTTTAATGTTTATTCAAACTTTAAAGGTAAATATAAATAGTTTCTTGTTTATTCGCTTTTCTTTAAATATATCTGTCGCCGAAGTCTAGTAGGTAGTATGTTGACTTATTAGACATAAAGCCGGAGTTCGAGCCCTAGGCCAGTCGTCAAAACAAAATATAACCCTTCAGTCAGGATTACGGCATAGCTTCTCACACCATTCATGTTGAGTGCGTTTATTTTATATGTGAGTGGTGGGACCTACAGTTTAACGTCGACTCCGAACGACAGATTTTTGAGAAACTTTTTCATGCCAGGTTTATTTACTCTCAGATTTTTTGCCAGAAATCTGCTAAGAGGAAATCGCCGAAGACACTACTTACTAGACTACAGCGAATTCTTCCACTTAACAGTGACCTGCAGAAATTATTATTATAATGGAAACATGAGGAAACATATCTATAGCCCCCTAAAAAAAACTTCAACTCTATCCTACCATAAAATGGAATACGACGAATCATAAACTTAGATTACTGTCTGACTTGGTCGTTGGTGGTGTCTTTAACACTTCAA
>JABZEU010000175.1:0-13017 GCA_014635995.1 Sarcophaga peregrina
GTCCAAGGATTACTTTCGCTTGCACAAACTGGCCAGTTACAGAATATGTTTTCTTCCGATGAGAAGTCATTTCAAATTGAGCAGTTTGTGAACAATAAAAGGATCGAGTTTACTTGCCAAAGAGGTCAGCTGAAAATTTACATGTGCGATTGCCTACCAGAACTCAAGCCGGCGATGGTAATGGTGTCGGCGGCTGTAACGGCCAACGTCGCTCCCCGTATTTATCGACCGTAAGGGTCAAATAAAATGCCGAATTATTATCGGGAAAATGTCTTAAAGACAGTATTGAAGCCCTGGGCAGAGAAACATTTCGGCCGCAGACCATTGACATTCCAACAGGACTCATTACAACCGCACTCAGCATGCGTCAATCAAGAATGCCTTAAAAAGAGGTTCCTCGCTTCATTTCTACCGCACAATGGCCACCAAAATTTCTGGATCTCAATCCGTTGGACTTTTACCCCTAGGGCATTTTGGAGAGTAAAGTTCTCAGTAAAAAATACCAAAGTGTCGATCAAATCGGCGCTTCGCGCGGAAATGGGCCAATATACCGCAGAGCCACTTTCGTGCAGCCTGTGATGGCTTTGCCGGCGGTTTAAAAGGCAATTCGAACAAATCTAAACTGATTCTAAAATTTTAAGTTATTTCCAACATTTTTTGCTTTTGAAGATAAACAATAAAGAAAAATCCAAAAAATCGCTTTTCTTTGTTGCATTATATATCAGCCACCCACCCTGTACATATCTGAATAATAAAACTATAACCTGCCCTTTACTTATAGCATTAGACCGGTGGCATTAACAAAAAATAAAAGACAGATTTTTACAATGTAAAACCCAATCTTTAAATATTGATCAGCATAAGTTTGAAATTTATAAGATTTTCTTATAATATGATATCAAAACTAAGCATTATCGTAATTGATTTTATTCAAGCAAGAAATTCATTATAAAACATAAATTGCTTGAACGAAAAAACCACATTTTTAAAGAAAAAATTAATGAAAAGGGAAATAAAACATAACACAAAAAAAAAAAGAAAAAGAAAACATTATTTATTACAATACTAAAAAATTTTCTCTTACACAATTAAAAAATAATTGATTATTCATAATACAATACAATGCAACAATAACATCCCAGCTACATTCGGAAGATTGTTTTTATAAATCAACTTGCGGAGTCTTTTTAGAGTACTTTTGGTGATCAAAAACTTATTAGTCACGATTACACGATTAAAAAAGGACTCAAAAATGATTCGTGTTAATGAGTAAAATGAGTTCGATTTAAAATAAAACAAAAATTGTATTGCATTCGGAAATTCAACATCCAGACGTTTAAAATGTCCCTATTTTTCTGTTATTTATTATCATATTCTACTACTACTGAAAAAGTGAAAAGTGATTTTTCTTACGTAATTTTATGATCATATTTTGCCAAGTAGATTTAAAACTACTTTTCTGTATAATTTCTTTTATGTAAAAGATGGCTATGAAATAAAGTACAATTTTTTTTAAATTGAAAATTTTTCTTTTGCTTTTTAACGAAAAACAATATTTCTTTAACAATTATGATTTCTGATGTACATACACATATAAACTTAATATTTTTCTTTTCTTCATACTTAACGTTCATACGACGTGATTTTTTTGAAATCACTGTAGTGTAAACGTAGGACTCAGTAACCTATAAAACCTTAAGAGTGTACTCTCTTTAAATTATAAGTCGACTAATAATGACTCAATTTTAATCATAAATAACATAAAACCTAGTTCAATTATATGAACATGACTCATAAAAGAACTCATAAAAGACTCGTATGTGATTAAACATGACTGAAAGACGACTCGAAAATATCATAAACGAAGTAAATAAAACTAAAATGATTAAGAGTGATTCGAAAAGAATTATTATAAAGCTTATATAAAGAGTTGAAGAGTTGACACAAGACATCTTGGAAACGAAGCTGCCAAGGCTGCATTAGCTGAGCGCGTAAAAACCTAGAATTTATCGAAAATTCTTTCGATCCTGGTTTTGCAACATATATATCGGATTAATCCTTTGAAGATAATGGTTTACCCTCCAACTGGCTGCGTCACTAATTGCTCCATATCAAGCAACAAATTTGAATGGGAAAACATTTCCGAATTGTGCCATGCAAATTTGAGTATCAGAGTATGACGTATGGTGGTATCTCATCTTATCCGCAGTAATGCAGTCATCTAAGATTGTAAAAAAAAAAAAAAAATTGGTGTCTCTGAAAAAGAGTCGAAAATTACTCTAAAATAATATAGAAAATGACTCATAAGTGTCTTTTTAAGAGGAGTCGCTCGTATTCACTTTTTTCTCCCGACGAAAGAGTTTATGATTAGAAAATGATCGCATATTCGAGCTTTTTAATTACGCAGAAGAATCAAAAAAACTCGAATTTGATTAAAAATTTTCAAAATTGCTGACTGGGAATTCAATAAACAATACAACAATAAACAATAGGTATGTATGTAGATAAATGTATGTATGTAAGTATATTCTTATACGAATTTTTTTGTATATAAAATTTTAAGGTCATTGAGTATTTAATTTAATTTAATAAAAATCAATCAAATATTCAATAAAAATATTTCGTTTTTATTACGAAATTATGAAATTTAAAGATGAAAACAGAATGATACAAAACTAAAGCGGCTGACAAGAATTTGAATAGACAGTTTAAGTGTGTAATGAAAATTATTTAATTCAATGTACTACCTAAGAATTGTTTATTTTATAGGGGTTTTCCAACAGGAACTTTGGAATTTTGGCACTTCATAACTGCCATCTTGTTTGAGCTACTTTTGTCATCACAACTAGCATTTTCTAGACTTTCTTTTCAAATTGCCTTGAGCAACCGTAGACAATTAATGTATATCTAAGGAATGAACTTTGGTCCAGCTGACAACAGACCCGAATTTTTATTATCAAATCGTCATCATTATAAGCAATGAAAACCTATTACGGAACGAATGAGTATGTGAGCAACCGAAATTATTGCATTTGGAACGATAACAATTTTTATTAGATCAAAGAGCACAATCAATGTATTTCAAAAAAGTTTATATTTTGCTTGGATTTTGGGTTGACGATGAATCGCTGCATATTTCCTTGAGTACAACGTTAGCGGGCCATCACTGTTAACAGTAAACACTAAAGGTGGATGAATGGAACAGCACTACATACATATTACGTGGAAACTAGAGGTGCCAATCGGTAATCCCGAATTTCAATATCCCTGGATTTTCGGGACTCACAAATAAAAAAAAAAATTAAAATCTTCACCAGGATTTTTTGGAATTTCGGGATTGTGAATTCTTATGTATTACATCACTTAACTTCGATAGTAGTATCTTAGATGAGGAAACCCCTACTTCCAGCGATTAAAAATTATTTGATGGCATCGAAGAATGCAAAAGGTCTATAAAACGAAGTAACTGATTCAGATACCCAACTATCTAAGGAATAGATTTGTCTACGCCAGGAGGTGGTAGAGGTGAATATTTACAAGCTGCATACAGCTATCGTGGAACTATTTTACAAACAAATGTTGATTGCGAGAAGTGTTTTTCAATGACAGCGAATGGTGACAACAAAATTCGTTCAAGCCTATCCGATCACATGTTAGATGCTTTAATCTTTTTGTTGGAATCCAAGTAATTTTCTTAAAACTAATTTTTATTTTTGTTAATTTACGCCTTTTTTGTTATATTTTGTCTTGCTGTCTTTATATTTGATTTTTAATGACACATAATTCTGATATACATTGGAATACAAATGATTGTGTTAACAAAATATTTTATTATTAAGAGAAAATCGCAATTTTTCCCGGAATTCCGAATCCCGGTATTTTTAAAAATCGACCCCGTTTGGCATCCCTAGTGGAGGCCAGCGAACTCGTGCTATTAGAGTTTTTCTTATAAGGTTTTCGTAAGTTTTCCTTTAAACATAAAAATAGGAGCCGGTTAAAGATAGATCCGATGAGATTATACATAATTTTAGTTCGTAAATTTAATCCAAGACCTCTCAATAATTCTAACATATCATCATCTCATCTTCCTAACATATAGCACAGAGTAATTATTTCTGCTTACATACTCTCTTCGTCAATGAATCAAGTGGTTACAATATCCCGCCTTAACTGTCTCCTGGAGATAATCAGTGCACTCTACGATCTCATTGCAATTGCAGAATTATTTTTTTGTAAATAGGCACCCAACAAGAATGTCATAAAAAAATAATTGAAATTTTCAATGAAAACCCGCGCTGCTTACAAAAAATGATTGCAAAATATTTCTAAGGAAAGTAAAACATAAAAACAAGGAAGATTTGAGAGAGTCTTCGAGTATTGAGAGAAGCATTGAAGTGGGAAAAAAAGGATTTGCCGACCAAAAATTACACACACAACATAAGTGGTTGTGAGAAACTGCGGGCTTCTTTGGGACGTTTGCTGTAGACTGTCTAATGGCGAAGGTATAGCACTGACCATTTTACAGTCACCAGCAGCAACTCGTTTCCTTACCGTTCGCATCTTCCCTCTTTCTACCTTTCCTAAAACCTGCATAATGCACTGCATGAGTAGGGGTCATCCCCTGAGTGCTGGTTTAAAAAAAAAAAAAAAAAAAAAAAGTAAAGAATTCGTATCTTTCAAAACACCCTAAAATGTCTAGAAGAGAAGTGGCTCAAAAAGTTGGATGCTCTGAGATCTTTTATACACAAAAGAATTCAAATATTCTTTATTTTAATTGAAATATAAAACGAAAAAAATCGCCACTTAGTTTTATTTCTATAACGAAAATTATAAGTCCAGTTTTTTTTGTGCGCACTCCTTAGTTTTTATGACTTTAAATCTGGGTAATTAGACCAGAAGGGTAAGGAATGTAGGGTTATTTACCATTGTATCTATAGACCAATGAGTTTGCGGAAATGAGATCAACCGTTCTGTGCTGAGGAGACAGAAATTCGCAAAGGTATACTCATCGAAAGACAAGATAATGTGGGGAGCAGAAGCTCCCCACATTATTAAGTCAAACAAAACTTTTTTTGTCAAATTACAATAAAGGAGATTTGACTCAGCAGAATTATGCATGCGGACTAACTAGGAATAACTTGAATTTGCTAACCGGTCGTTTTACAGTGCAATGCAGACTTAAAGTATAATTTAATTCGATAATTTGTTTGAGGTCGCCGTAATTTAGTAGGTAGTGTGTTGGCTTATTAGATGCAAAATCTAGGGTTTCGAGCCCCAGGCCAGACATCAAAACATTATAGCTTTCTGCCAAAAAACTCTGACAGTAAATAAAATTGCCATGAAAAGTCTCTCATAAAATCTGTCGTTCGGTTTCGACTTTGAACTGTAGGTCCCGCCACTTATGTATAAAATTAACACACAGAACATAAGTGGTGTGAGATAATAGGTCAATAATCCTGACTGAAGGGTTGTAATTACCAATTGTGTATGTATGTATGTAATTTGTTTTGAGGTTCAACGACTAAATTCGCTAAATAGTCTGTTGGAGTCAAATTGGTACTTTGTGGAGGGTTTCAAGCCTTTGGAAATACTATCATACTCACATTGGGTTACCTAAACTTTTGTTGTTCAGTGTTTAAGTTTGCAAACACGAATATTAACATACATACGTACATATTATGGTCATTGCAACTCACCACCTTTTCACTTATGTTGTGTGTGCTAGTTTTTATACGTGATTAGCGGGACCTACAATTTAAATCGATTCAAGATTTGTGTGGAGGAACTTTTTCATGGCAATTAAGTTTCGTTTGATTCTCTATAAAAATTTCTTTTAATTAAATGAAGAGTCACGTTATTATTGTCCATTGATTTCCTGGTAATTTGATTGCGCAATTAATTACGACTTCTATCTACATTACTGTACTTTAAAAAAATACTAAAGAAAAGTTCTAAGAATAGTACTTACAGTGGTATGGCAGATGCTGAGTCATGAGGATCTGGTTGGTATCCTTTCCTCCGAAAATAGTCAATTTTAATGCAAACTGTACGTCCTTCAACTCCTATTTTATGGAAATCACGTACGTTTATGCATGCATGTGGCAAACGAATATATTTCAGCAGTTTCAGGTTTTTGGGGTTTTTTTTATGGGTTTTTTTTTTTTTTGGGGTGTCGGCAACTATATACGGTGTTGTTAGAGTTGTTATTGTTTTATTTTTATTTTAAGTTGTTTAGTTATGGCATCAGTTGTATTATTTTTGTTGTTGTAATAGTTGTTGTAGTTCCATTTTAATATTGTTTTACATTATAATCCAAGTGTCAGTTGAAAAAAAAAATTTTTTTGTTTAAAATATTTCAAAAATTTATGTTGAAATGAATTTATCCAGACCCACGGGCACAGACATGTACGTGCATGTGTGCGCATTACAAAAACACCAAACAACAAAAAATATGTAATAGTATTAGCATTAGTGTGACGTAGGTATGCATATGTAAACGTAAGTAAAGTAGTGTAGAGTGCAAAAGTTGCACAAGTAAACGATACAGCAGCATTAACGTTACGTTGATGACAATGGCATAAAAGTTGTTGTCATTGTGTTGTTGTTGTTGTTGTTTTATGATCGATATTGCAATTATAAATTTTTGTTTTTCTTCCCCATTAAAATCGTGTTGAATAAAATCCATGAAAAGCGTAGAGAAAATATAGAAAATAAACAGAATTAAATTTAATAAATTTTTAAAGCGTGTAAAACTTTCGTTATTTACATTACAGAGTGGCTGAAGTTTGGGATAATTAAATAAATTAAAAATGAATAAAACAAGTAATAAAGTAAATTGGATCGTTGTCGAAGAATCTACACCGTATAGTACTAGATAATGCCCCATTTCATATATGTACATTAATAAACTTGTCAAGTATCGCCAATCCCTACAGATATCGTATCAGGAATCGCCCCATTCTAAGGACATATCTATTATTGAAAAGAAAATTTGCCTTACTATAATCTAAAAATTGCTGGCATAGAGATGTTATATTTTGACTATTTTCCTGGATACTATGAAGTTGTCATAATGTTAAACTAGATGCACTAACGGCAACTGGATATGGAATCAACTTTACTGGTGGCTGATATGTATTGCAACCAACTTCAGGCTGTTATCATTTGTAAACCGCTCGTCTGATAGCTGACAGATTTATTCTCCAGTGACAGTTCATTTTATTATTTACAAGCTACAATAGCATTTTAATAATCTATTATATAAAAGTTATTCTAATGGAATTCAAGCGTGATAGTGTTGCTTTATATTTGGCTGGAAAAACACAGGAGGCTATCGTTAGAGCCCTCCAGCATTAAAGTGAATAAATCTTTTATTTCTCGTACCATAATACATAAACTCGTTACCGTAATACTGACAGTGTTGCATTGCGCCCAAGAAGTGAACGAAAAAAAAAAAACGGTAACAACACCGTAAATAATCCGAAAAGTGAAGGCCAGATTTGATCGACATCCTCACCGCAGTGGTAGAAACATTGCCTCCTGTGCTAAAACATATCGCAAGAACGGATATAACACATATTGAAAAATGAGCTTGCACCAAAGCCATTGAAGTTCCAAAAGTGCAAGAGCTCACCGATGGACAAAAACAAGTTAGACTGGAAAGAGTCAAAGAGTTACTTCGAATTTGGTTTTCTCCGATGAGAAGTCATGCCAAATTGAGAAGTTTGTGAACAAACAAAATGATCGGGTTTATTTGCCAAAGAGGTCAGCAGAAAATTTACACCTGCGATTGGCCACCAGAACTCATACGCCGCCGATGGTAGTGGTGTGGGCCGCCGTAATGGCCGATGGTCGCTCCCCACTCTTATTCATCGACCGTGGGGTCGAAATAAATGCCGAATATTATCGGGAAAATGTCTTAAAGACAGTATTGAAGTCCTGGGCAGACAAACATTTCGGCCCCAGACCATGGACATTCCAACAGGACTCAGCACCACCGCACTCAGCACGCGTCAACCAAGAATGGTTTAAAAAGGAGATTCCTCGCTTCATTTCTACCGCACAATGGCCACCAAAAATCTCCAGATCACAATCCGTTGGACTTTGCGCCTAGGTAAGATTCTTACTAAAAAATACCAAAGTGTCGATCGTCCCAAGACGGCGCTTCGCCAGGAATAGCCAAAATATTGCAAAGCCACTTTCGTGCAGCCCTGTGACGGCTTTGTCGGCCATTTGCAGGCCATAATTCGTACCAAAGGTGGCCAATTCGAACAATCTAAATTGATTCTAAAATTGTATGTTATTTCAAACCATTTTTGGCTTTTGAATAATAAAATTAAAAAAATAAAAATTAAAAAAATATTAAAAAAATATAGCGCTTTACTTTGTTGCCATCATATGTCAGCCACCCTGTACATTTTAGAAATTGAAAATTAATTTTTAAATATTTTATAATACGTTATAAACAAAGTTGTGTACTCAATATGAATTTTTTTTTAATTAAAAAGGTACAAATATATTAATTATAATTATTATTAAATTATTAATTATGTTAAAATTTTTGATAATTACTTCTAAAACTTATTATGTTATGGGAATGGAAAGGAGAGGATAGTGTTTGTGGACAATCGATTTTAATCTCTTTATTAGTGAAAACTGAATATGTTTCATATTCATATGTGGAACCACCAACAAAAGAACTTATTTTGTCTGTAAAGCAGTGTGCGATCCATTGACCAATCATCCACAAACGGTTGTGTTCGAGAGGAGTGCTATGCAAGGATGTTTCAATGCATGAATATAGTTAGTGACCCTACCGTAATTAATAAACGCCTTTGCTATCTCCTATTTGCGGTCGAGAAGCTTCAAACTAGACTTCTAGGCATCGGCGCATATATGTATGAGTATTACATTCCATTCTCGGTCGGCTATAAGTTGTGTAAACAGTAAAAAGATCAGTTGAAGTAAAGTAATCCTTAAGCCGTGTTAAGAAACCGAGGAACTTGAATGTTTTTTCTATACTTGAAAAGTATAGAGCGAACGCCACATTGATTTATCATTACATGATCGTTAAATAAGTAAGGAATACAGAAAGAAAAGGAATATCGTTTAAATATGTAGCACGACTTAATGAAACGCATCTGAAAATTCCAATTATTCCTTGTTATGGCATATAATCAAACCGATTTATAATTTTATGACCGCCATTGGTTCAGTGTGAGTTATCTGGACAGTGGAGTTGGACCTTAAATAGATTGATATCTTCATAAATAAATAATTTTGTTTGTTGTTTACATGCAGGAATGGGCCTCATCGCAGAAGGTAATTTTTAGATGAAAATTTGGATTGGAGCAGATCACATATTTGATAAAAACATTTAATTATTTGTAGGTTTTGATGAATGCTAATTTGCCAAAACGGATTGTATTACGGACCAGTATTAACAGTGTTAAATAGTCTTACAACTGAACTGACAACGTTTCCTATCTCTCTGTTTATATGCCATTAATTTTCGCTATGATACTTTCCAGACTTTACTGTTGATTTTTTACTGTTGTTTGTCTTTAATTCAAATAATGCAGTGAGTCACAAACTGCATTATAATTACAGCGCATTATAAATTTTTATTCCTATGTATCGGTTATGCAGCACTCTAGTCAAATATGACTAAATTTTTTGAAATTCCAAAAGTAGGATGTTATAGGAGGACAGACGGTAGTAGTGACTATCAAATTGGTGTACATTTTTTTAATGATCAGTATTATGTTATGGATAGTGTCTAGTAGGGATGCCAAACGGGATCCATTTTTAAAAATCCCGGGATTCGTGAATTGTAAATCCTGATCTCTAAGTCCCGGGATATTTCGGATAATTCGGGATCCAAAAATCCCGAAAAATTAATCGGAATAATCGCGATTTCTTTTTAATAATAAAAATATTTTGTTAACAAAACCATTTGCATTCCAATTATATATGTACAATGTACAATCAACATTTGGTGGCAAAATAGTTCCAAGCTACATCCAGTTTGTAAATATTCATCTCTACCTAATGTAAATAAATGGGATCAATAACTTTTTATCAAAGGAAGTGGGGTTTTCCTCATCTGAGAAGCTATTATCGAATATAGAATTTTTTTTAGGTTCTGTTGAAGTGTCAAAATACATATGAATTCACAATCCCGAAAGCACGAATAATTCCAGGACTAGTTTTTAAAATCCTGGGATTCGGATTTCAAGATTCAGGATTTCCCATTGGCATCCCTAGTGTCTAGACTCACATGACCACTTGCAACGCAGTCTTCTGGGAAAAGTTTTAAGTCGAACTTTTCTTTTGAAAAATTTTTTAAAATCTGGTAGTCGGAGGCTATGTTAAACTATGGTATCGCTTTTATGGATAAGAGTTAACACTTGCAACAAGGGCCATAACCCTTATTGTAATTTGATAAGACCAATAACGTCATGTTATACGTTGTACCATCGTGATAATTTTTCTTTTAAAAAAGAAAGTATTTTCAAAGTTAATTGACAACTACAACCACCACTATAGGCCAACTTCATTCTATGCAATCACAGGCGGAGCATTGGGTTATCTCGTCAATCGAGTTGCCTTTTTCGGCTTGACGAGCTTTCAAAAACTCTTGATTTTTAAAATTTTGCACTTTCGTTTTGGATGTCTACTTTGTTGGAATACACCATCAAACTAGACCCTTCAACGATCAATAATTTCAGGTGTTTTCAATCAGATTAAAAAATTTTTATTCTCATACATATATCGACGCCTCCACTCTATAACATTCAAAGTCGAAAAAGTGTGTTTTGAGTTATAAGCTCTTAAAGTTTTCGCGCGTCATAAGACTACATGTGCATTCTAAGCAGTTGTTCCCCTATAACTTCTGTACGGATGGGCGCATCTTAACTTAACTAAAATTTTGACAGTATTTAAGTTAGAGAACGTAGAATTTAAAAATGCAAGAACATTAAAAACGTTCTAAGTGTACTTAAAATGTTATAAAATGGAGGCATCGATATCCACTAATGGGTTCTTCAATTTCTTATGGCTGAATTATGATTAAGGAAACTAAAAATTATCCTTCGGATCATTATTTGAATGTATTTTGATCAGAAATTACATTAAAATTTTGTTATAGTTGGGCCAAAGCACCCAAATGGTAGTTTGCTGCTTGAGTTACTCATTGAATCATTTATGACCCTTCGAACATACCACTTTTGTTCGCTCGAATTTGTTTGCACTCTTTACAGCAATTTAAAACAGATTTGAGCACAGAAGCATAATTTGCATTTGAACGAATGAAAACTAATTTATTGTGCATTATTTTTACGTTATTTTCTGTTATAAATTTCAAAGACCTTAATACTTAGTTTGCGAATACATAAAAACGAAATATTATTTGAGTACCTTGTGGCACAGCAACTTTAAATTCCAAATCTGCTTAAAATACTAAAAATTTCTTATTTTTGCTTAGTTACTTAGAAGAAAAAAAAAAAAAAAATCATAAAAACAGACGAAAATAATAATAAAATAAAAAAAATGAAACTAATTTTAATATTGCACTTTTGAAACTTATTGGGAGCTCTTATTCTGGTCTGTTTATATTATTGAACCACAATACTTGATAAACTTTTCTATCAGCAACAAAATATTTTCTATTTTACTTCTCTACTGTATGCAGAAATATAAAGAAAAGCCATTTAAAAGAATGTAATCATTTAGAAATTTATTGTGTGGAAAATGCATACTCATAAAAGCAATGACCTCAGTGATTCATCATATCACATTTCGCTACAGAAATGTTTCAAAAGGCGAAAAAAAATCCCATAAATGAGGGCGAATGAATTTATATAACTTTTACCCTCTGGAAGGACACTCACCAACCGATAAAATTGGCCACACCAAGTAAAGTTGAAATCAAATACGCTTCACTGTTCGGTGTGGATTATGGGCTGGCGCCCTTATCATACTTACATACATAATTAATCTTTACAACTCTTCAGTCAATATTACAATCTCGCCGTAGTCTAGTAGGTACTGTGTTGGCTTATTAGACGTACAACATCAAAACGAAATATGAAAAAAAAAATATTTCTTCGGCGATATCCTCTCAGCAGATTGCTGGCAAAAAATTTTGGGAGTAAATAAACCTGCCATGAAAAAGTTTCTCAAAAATCTGTTATTCGGAGTCGACATTAAACTGGAAGTTCCGCCGCTCACGTATGAAATTTAAGCACACAACATGAGTGGTGTGAGAAGATAGAAGCTAGACGTTTGTTTGAGAACCAGGCTTTCGAGACTATCACATACATGCTTAATTGGCCACAACAACCCTTCAATCAAGATTATGGCCTATCTTTTTACCCCACTTAAACCCTGTGTGTTGATTTTATACATTAGTGGTGGGACCTACAGTAAAGTCGATTCAGAATGACAGGTTTTTTGTGAAACTTTTCAAGGCAAGTTTATTTACTCTCAAACTTTTTGGTAGAAATCTGCTGATTGGAAGTCACCAGCAGATTTCGTTTTGTTGGGGATCTCGGATCTGGGGATTGAACCGTATCCTCATGTCTAATAAACCAAAACTACTAGACTACGGCGACTATCTATCACTTACGACTGGTAATAATAGTCGATGTTTATTAACTTCGTTTTGCTTGAATTAGATGATCGGGACACCAACAACGTGTGTTCTCAACAGGACGTTCTGCCATATTGAATATTTTCAGGAACGATTATGAACGATTGCATATGCATGATTATCTCACATAGAGGTGGTGCAAACTAAACACCACGATTGCAAGTTGCAAGAATAAATAAGCCACAAGCCCCTACGCCATCAAATTCAATTTTTGCCTGATTTATATACAAGCGTCATGGATGTGGTCTAACCAGAGAAGGCGTGGAGATGTTAAACGATGTTCTTCTCACAATTTGCTGTATGATAGCCAGTTTGGTTTCAGAAAGGGTAGCGGTACTGAAATGCTGTAATTAATGTAGTAAATT
>JABZEU010000176.1:0-13005 GCA_014635995.1 Sarcophaga peregrina
TTAACAAGGCTACGTAAACAACGATGTTTACATTTATAGAGATTACGAGTCATGAACGTTCGCTTTCAAGAGCATTCATCAGACTGTCTATTTTGCAAAACAAAAGGCAAGACAAAGCATGCCACCGAGTTCGTGAGGTTATTTGAGTCTTATGTGGAGACTCGTTGTGTTTGAAGACAGTAATCGTAGTTTGAAGACCTGGCAAATAATTAACTAGTAACTGTTATTGTTTATGCAAAGGTTGTAAACAGAAAAATAACAAAGAAGAGCAATTGTTGTTGTTTACATCAAGTTGTGAACAGTGTCACACACAATTGTGCGAATAATAAAGAATTTTAATTAAAACTAAACATAAATTTATTTTTATTTTATTTGTAATATACGAGCTCATCTTTTAAACGTTTTTAAAAAGTTAAAACGTAACAGTATCAAGTGTTGGAAAGAAAATGTCTATGTTAACACTGAACAGCATTCCGAAGTTTGTCAGGCTAGTCTGGGAAGAAACTTTGTACTGATACCCTATAACAACCGGAGTAAATTACCTGAAATGGGGTAAAGATGAAAATTTTGTGGGTAAAAAAAAGATAAAAAATGTTACGTTTTTACCTTTTAAAAAGCGTTTAAAATATGAATTCGTTTTTTGCAAACAATGTAAAACAAATATGTGTTTAGTTTCAATTTGACTCCTTATTGTCGGCACTATCTTATGTGCAACTGTTTCCAACTTATACCACGTAAACAACAATAACAATATGTGCTTGTTCGATATTCCTCTTTGCTCACAAACTTTTTGTAAGCAACAACTCTTGTTTGTTATTCTGCTCTGCACGCAAGCTTTTTGTCAGTGATGCCAACTTAGCCCTTTTCGGGCTAGATTTAGCCCTTTTTGGAATGTCTTTAACGCGAAAAAAATTTTTTAGCCCTAAACTAAAAAACGCGCAATTTCAGCGCTTTTCAGTATTTTTGTTTAGCCCTTTTAGCCCGTTTTTCCTTTAACTCTGTATGGAAATATTATCTTACGTTTCTCTGGCAATGACGAATTGTAAACCAATGTGGCAGAACTTTTTTCTTCTATTTCTTGTTTTCTTCTTTGTTATTTACATAGAATTACCAAAAGTACCGGGAAATACAAGCTTTGCTGAAAGTTTAAAATTGTGTTTACCTAATAATTAGGTGGAAAAGAAATGTCAGGTTGCGCTATCGTTATATACTGCAATTCATTCACCATTTGCTTCCACAGAACACTTGATAGAGCCAAGTCTCAATACCATATAAAAAGCGATTTAAGAACGAAGAAAATGATGACCAAGAAGTACAAATCGTACTTAACAATGACCAACTTTGAAAGATTGTAATGTAAATTCTACTTGAAACTAATCTAGTGCCTTAATTCTATTGAAGATAAAATGATCTCAAAAGCTATAATATTTATTAATAAATTGTTTTCTTTAAAAATTGTGGTGGTTTTATCTGAAAAGACTTTTTTAATTTTAGCCCCCTTTATGCGCTTTTTTGAAAAAAATGAAATTGTATTGTACTAAAAACGTAATTTTTTCAATTTAGCCCGTTTTTCATTTTTTTCACGCGTTTGGTGTCCGAAGAGTTGGCATCACTGCTTTTTGTAAGCATGGCTTCTGTTCGCGTAAACACTAGCAGCTGTTTTACTACTGTCAGTCAAGACTGACTTAATTACTACTGAGTCATCGCCTGCTTTGTCTTCCTCTCTTATTGTCCAACCAGCGTTGCCATTTGCCAAGTTTTCCCTTTTTTCCCAAGTTTTTTGAGATGCGAGAAATGTTCAATAATTTGTTTTCTAACAAAACAAGTTTTTTCGACAAAATGAAATTTCAAATTTTTTTCAATAAAACCAATAATAATAACACGAAACATTTACATTTTGGAATCAATTATTGTGTATTTTATTAGCCCCGGACAAAAGAAGCAAGAAAACACAAACAGAAGGCATAGGGAGTTTCCGGAGTTTCCTTTAAAAATGTTGGGACTTTTGTAGAAAACAAGATTTTTTTCCCCCAGAAATAAATTTTCTTAAAATAAACAAATGGCAGCGCTGTCAGTCAAATGGCAACACAAACAGTCAAACGAATGTTCTTGAAGAGAAGGTCGTGCTCTCGCCTTCTCGAGAACTCTATCGCAACACATTGCTTGTTGTTGCGTTTGCTTACTTGTCCATCCCTCTTTCACTCATACTTGTTGGTTGTTGCTTTACTTGGATCAAGTACGATGTATTTTTGTGTAACTTTTATTTATCGTTAATGTTAAACGATATTAAGTCGTTTCCATTTACATAACAATATGAAAGATGCTAAAAAGATGCGATTTCTTTTTTTTTTTTTTGCTCTTCGCCTTACCCCATGGCGATTTTGGGGTAATGATTAAAGAAGTTCTCCGATTGTGAAGAATGCGTAAAATATCGCACCATGTTCTTGAATACGCCTACTATGGCAGCAGAAATTAAAAATTCTAATGGCCGGTGACCTTTCTAGTCTAGTAGATAGTGCGTTGCCTTAATTCAGACCGTCATTAAACTTTTGGATACGTTGGAGTGCGCCTAAAATGGTAGCAGAAATTAAAAGTTCTAATGGTAGGTGATATCGCCGTATTCTAGTAGGAAGTGTGTTGGTTACTAGACGTGAGGCCGTAATTCAACTCCTGGCTCAGATCTCTCGAACAAAAGAAATATGAAAAAAATATTTTTCTGCGGAAAGATTTGTGAAAAAAACTCTAAGAGAAAATAAAATTGCCATGAGAAGTTTCATACAAAATCTTTCATTCGGAGTCGATTTTAAACTCAATTTACCCTCAGAACATGCGAAGCTAGGTCGTAATTCTACCTAAAGTATGTAAGTACTGGTCGGTGGACCCACAAACAAGCTTCAGACATTAGAAAACAGGTTAGTGAAAGTTGTAAAGAGGTCAACTATAACTTACTAGAGTTCCCAACAGAACTTGGTGGTTAAAGCAGTCACATAAATTGCTTTGTTTAATTGAAAGTAGAGTCCGTGTTCGGTTAAAGTCTCATTATAAATGAATAACTGAAAGAAAGCTATTAAATATAAATGAAGTACTGAAAAGCAAAGAAAAAATGTAAAAAGATTCATTACAGCCCTCAACGAAGGACTGTAAATATTACAAAAAATTTGCACGTCTAGCAGGAAAAGGAAAAAAAATCTGTTAAACTGTAGGTCCCGTCACTCATGTATAAAATGAACGCACACAACACGAGTGGTGTGAGAAGCTAGGACGTTGTACAATGGTTCAATTCGACCTCCGGCTACTGTACTTGTCACAGTTGACAAGTACACGTCCTCTAACCTAACCTAACCTAGGAAAAGGACTAACGGAAAAGTAGCTAAGGAGCTGAACACATTGTAGAGGAATATCATACGACAGTTCCGTTGAGTGTGATGTTAGAGATGTTGAAAGGCAAGTTTCAACTGCAACTTCCTCTCAATAGGTTTCTAAAAAAAAACCCATGAAAAATTTCCCTGTAATCTGTCCTTCGGAATTGCCGTCAAACTGTAGGTCCCACCACTCTTATATAACCCTTAGAGTACGAAGTTTGATTTTTGACATAAAGTACGGAGTGGGGAGTATCCCAAAGAAAGTTATTTTATTTAGTACAAAATGTATGGGTTCAAATGACCACTTCATAATTACCTGATCGAGACTTGTTTAAGCTGTAGCAATTAGAGGTATTTTTCACTAAAATTGTTGATTTTCGTAACCATTAAAACAAAGTGTTTGTAAGCATAGCTGCCAGATTTTACGATTTATCGTCAGTTTGACGATTTTGTGGACCAAAAATATCATATTGACGATTTTTAAAAATTACAAATTTACGTAAATTTCTTTACTTATGTACTTTAGAAGCCTCCTTAAGCTTTTTATTTGCTTTGCAGTCATTACTATTGAAAATTTATGCTAGTAATAATAAGGAGTAAAGTACTATATTTTGAAGTTATTTTCAAATACCTGTGATCATTTTTCCGTATTTTATGTTTTTTTATTCCCTAAAAAGCCAAAAAATTAAAACACCTAAATAACATCGTAGTTGCTCATAAATTATCATTTGCCATTCCAGAGAATTTTAAAAATTCGATTATGACTTCTAATATTATTTTCTTTCCATACGACCAACACTCAGGGGATGACATTGTTTTTCGAACTAGGAAATTATATTATAAGAAGAAGGAAAGAGGAAGCAGTGTTTATGGAACCTATGTTTGAAAATTTTTATACCATAAGCAACAGGAAAGATCTCTGCAGGAAGGGAATTCCACTTGCGAATAGTCCGTCTAGCAAACGAACTTTGTCTGTAATCCAGAATGCGATACATTGGCCAACCGATCAAATACGGATGTGCTAGCCGAGAAAGACGAGAATACACGATTTTCATAAACAAGTTCCCTTAGTTTGCTCCATCAATATCCGTTGTAGTAGCAGTAGAACAGTGAAACACAAGCCACATTTCAACGATGTTCTAATGAATCAATGGAGATGGATACATTATTCTGATTAACAGGCTACTACGGCATCTCCTGTAAACGGCCGAAAAGCCTCAAAATAGACGTTAAGGACCAACCCATACATGAGAGTTGTATTCTATTCTCGATGGGTTATAAATGGTAAATAGATCAGATGAAATATTTATTGCAACGTCTTAAGAAACATAGGCATTGAAAAATGTGTCCGTTCTAGCGAGTCTCACATTGAATTTTCATACCCATAAAGTCAAGACCTCCTAATATTTACACCACGCATGGTTGTAGATGATAGGATATTATTGCTGCTTAACATTGACCTTATATCACTCCTTTATTGCAACATAGTGATATCTCAAAAAATTAAAAATTTGTAGTTACTTAAATAAAATTGCTCTTTTAGACCTTCTGTACATGTTGAAGTCGCCGTGCTCTAGTAGGTAGTGTGTTAGCTTATTAGACGAAAGCCCCGGGTTCGAATCCCAGGTCAGACATCAAAACGAAAAATATTTTTTCGGCTACTTCCTCTCAGCAGATTTCTGGCAAAGACTCTGAGAGTAAGAATTGCCATGAAAAGCTTCTCAAAAATCTGTCGTTCGGAGTCGACTTTAAACTGTATGTCCCGCCACTCTTGTTAAAAATTAACACACACAACATAAGTGGTGTAAGAAGCTCGGTCGTAATCCTGACTGAAGGGTTGTAATGGCCAATTATGTTATGTATGTACATGTTGAAAAAAAAATCAGTTTTATAGCCCAAGCTGAACCGAAGTTATAGCAAAGAGTGTTTGCGGGAATTAGATCATAGGACCTATGTCTTGAAAACTTAAATCGCATTTTGCCAAGGTCAAGCTTTTTTGAGATATGACTATGTTGCAATAAAGAAGCGATATGTTTTTGGTTTTAAAATCTTTCAATTTATTTATTTACTGTTTCTGACGATTTTTATACGATTTCAATAAACGTCTTTGACGATTTGGACGCTTTTTCTCAAATATTTGACGATTTAATACTTACTTACTTACTTAATTGGCCATAACAACCCGATTAACGGATTTCGGCCTGCCGCAACACATCCTTCCAGGCGCCTCTGCTTCTTGCGCGCCTACGCCAATTGGTCACACCAATCGATGACAGGGCTTCTTCGATTTGGTCCTTCCAACGGATACAAGGTCGTCCTCTTCGCCGACTTCCGCAGATCCCCGCATCAAACACTCGTCTCGCCGGAGCATCCTCCTCCATTCGAACGACATGACCGAGCCAGCGCAGCCGCTGGGTATTAATACGCTGTACAACGTCCATGTCATTGAGGAGCTCATACTGCTCACTGTTAAATCGGATGCGAAAATCATCGCCAACTCGCACTGGACCGAAGATCTTACGTAGGACTTTTCTCTCGAATACTCCCAAGGCAGCTGCATCAGTTCTTAATAGGGTCCATGCTTCTGCGCCATAGAGAAGCACGGGTAGGATGAGCGTCTTGTAGAGTATTAGTTTCGTCTTGCGAGAGAGGTCTCTGCTACTCAATTGCCTATTGAGACCATAATAGCACCTGTTCGCAAGAGTAATCCTGCGCTTGATCTCCAGACTGACATCATTTTCGGTGGTGACGGCGGAGCCAAGGTAAATGAATTCCTTGACTGTATCAAAAGTATAGTTATCGGCCGTAATATGTGAATCAATACGCCGCACGGCTCTACTTGTCGATAACATATACTTCGTTTTGCCCTCATTTACTGCCAAACCCATCTTCTTAGACTCCCGTTCAATAGCACTAAAGGCAGCAGTGACATCCCGTTTGGTACGCCCTATGATGTCGATGTCGTCAGCGTACGCAAGCAACTGGACACTTTTTTGAAAAATAGTGCCATTACGATGCACTCCCGCCTTTCGCAGAACACTCTCCATGACGAAGTTGAAGAGGTCGCATGATAAGGGATCGCCTTGTCTGAAACCTCGCACGGTATCAAAAGGTTCGGAGAGGTCCATTCCTACCTTGACGGAGCTGCAGGAATTGCTCAACGTCATTCTGCATAGCCTTATCAGCTTAGCAGGTATACCGAGCTCAGACATTGCGGCAAAAACACGATCCCTTATGGGGCTATCGAAAGCAGCCTTATAATCGACAAAAAGATGGTGTGTGTCGACTTGATTTTCGTGGGTCTTTTCCAGGATTTGGCGTAGTGTGAAGATCTGGTCGATGGTGGACTTGCCAGGTCTGAAGCCGCACTGATAAGGTCCAATCAGTGTTTTGACGAGTGGCTTCAGTCGTTCACACAATACGCCTGTAAGAACCTTATATGCGATAGGGAGAAGGCTTATACCCCTGTAGTTGGCGCATATCGTAGGGTCTCCCTTTTTCAGGACGGGACAGAGGACACTGAGGTTCCAATCGTTGGGCATACTTTCCTCTAGCCATATTTTGTAGATGAGCTGGTGCATGCGCCCTACCAACTCATTACATCCGGTCTTAAACAATTCAGCGGGGAGGCCATCAGGACCTGCCGCTTTGTTGTTTTTAAGTAGCATAATCGCGACTTTAACCTTTTCATGACTAGGCGGCGGAATCTCCACGCCGTCATCATCGATCGGGTCCGGAACATCATCTCTAGAGGCGGTATTGATGTCGTCATCGCCTTGCAGCAGAGTAGAGAAGTGTTTCCTCCACAACCTCAGCACCCCTTGCGGATCTGTAACCAGGTTTCCATTCTCATCCTTGCAGGAAGACACTCCGGGCTTATACCCCTCGGTCAGACGCTTAACCTTTTGATAGAATTTTCGAGCGTCATTCCTACATCTGTACATCTCGACTTCCTCACGCTCACGCCTTTCCTGCCCCCTCTTCTTGCGTCTGAAAAGGCGTCTCTCATCCCTTCTCCTCTCTCTGTAATTTTCGACAATGGCTCGCGTAGCGGCCGACTGCAACGTTTTTCTGTATGCGGCGTATTTCGCTGCAGCTGCCTCGCGACACTCCTCATCGTACCATTGGTTTCGTTGGGGTGGGCGCTCGAAACCAAGGACTGTTTCCGCAGTATTGCGCAAGGAGTGGGAGATGTTGGCCCACAATCCGCCAATGTCGCTGAGATTGGATGGGGAATGACGGAGCTTATCAGAGAGTTGAACGGAGAACGCCTCAGCTGTCCTTTGTGATCGCAGCTTCTTAACGTCCAGCTTTCGCAGTGCACTAGAGCGCGCACTCCTCGAGGCGCAAATGCGCACTCGGAACTTGGCTGCGACAAGGTAGTGGTCCGAGTCGATGTTTGGACCTCTAAATGTGCGCACATCTAGTACACTGGACACGTGCCTTCCGCCAATCACAATATGATCGATCTGGTTGGATGTTGATCGATCGGGGGACATCCAAGTGGCCTTGTGAATGTCGAGATGCTGAAACCTGGTACTACATACTACCATGTTACGCGCCGCGGCTAAATCGATCAGCCTCATACCATTGGGGGTAGTGTTTGCGTGGAGGCTGAACTGTCCGACAGTGGGGCCAAAGATACCTTCCCGCCCGACCTTCGCATTAAAATCCCCGAGGACGATTTTGGCGTCATGGGCCGGGCACTTGTCGTATACGTCCTCGAGTTTAGCATAGAAGGCATCCTTAACCACATCGTCCTTTTCTTCCGTCGGGGCGTGAGCACAAATTAGGCTGATGTTGTAAAATTTTGCCCTGATGCGGATTGTGGCTATTCTTTCGTTCACTGGCGTGAACCCAGAGACAAGGTGACGAAGTCTCTTATTAACCACAAATCCGCATCCGAATTCGTGCTTATCAACATGGCAGCTGTAATACACATCACAAGATGCTAGCCTTTTGCATCCTTGTCCTATCCATCGCATTTCCTGTATGGCAGTGATGTCCGTCCTACATTTCATGAGGGCATCCGCCAGTTGGGCGGAAGCGCCTGCCCTATAAAGGGTGCGGACGTTCCATGTGCCAATTCTCAAATCATTGTCCTTGAAACGTTTGCCGTGGTCGTCAACTTTAGAGGGGATCTTTCTAGAGGCTATTGTATGGGCATTCATTGGATTTAAATTTTTACGTGGTGGGTTCCAAGCCCTACGCACAACCGAATTTAACGTCCAGGGGATTGGACCTCGCTGCACGCATTAGTTAACATCTAGCGGCTGCTAGAATGCCATCCAGGAGGGGCCACGAGGAGGCTGCGTGTCAACTTGAATACAGCAAGACAAGGATCGCCCTGGTGGTCGCCATGTTGGCCACAGTCAGAAACTTTGCCTTGTTTGCATGCATTCCATCCCTCCCCTTGACGATTTAATACTTCATTTATCTAGCACCTATGGTTGTAATGGCCGCTAATTATGTATGTATGTATGTATACTATGGAAGTAAAATTCCCACAATTTTCCTTTATATAAATTATGATTCTATATGAAAAAAAAGAAACATTTTTAATATTATCCTGGTATCAAAACAAATTTAAATGCCATTAAATATTTTGAATCGAAGTGATCTTTTCTATTTTATCTATTTTCTTCATTTTTTATTTTCATTTTCTAAATGCAAAATAAATGAAAAATTTTCAACAATATTTTCCATGGTTTTCTTTTTAAATATGCGTAAAAAATGAACATGAAATTGAAATTCTAAATGAGAATTATAAACAACAGACACAGTAACAGCGAAGCGATAAGGGCTTATCTGTTATTGTGTTCCCATTGTCATATTCAAGTGATTGATACGCGCTCTATCTCTTTAGAAGAGAAAATTAAAAAGGATCATCACTTACACGCATAGCACCTTCTTCTTCTTTCTATCGTGTGATGATGAGTTATTATAGCTAAACACTGCGTTGTTTTAATGGTGGTGGTGGTGGTGGTGGTCGTAATTTTTTAACGATTTCAATAATTAAGATACAATGTTTACTACAAAAGGAAGGAAGGGAGAGAGAGAGAGTGAAAAAAACAATTTTTTTAATTCTCAGTATTGGCGTTATTGGATAAATAAGTAGAAAATTATTTGAGTATCAACACGTGTCATTGTGTGTCTTTCTCATTAAGTTTTTTTTTACTATCGGGTTCCTTAAAAAATTGAAGAGAGTATCGTTCCGTATCGAGTGTATGATATGACATCCTAATGCGTCTTAATTAAGTTGTTCGATGGAAGGTTTGTTCGGTAACATCATATTTGTGTGAAACGATTCGTTTACGAGTATTTGTTTAAATACGGCATTTGAAATATAAACAAAAACGGCATTATTTTTATAAATTTTTCGTTTGTTTAACTCATAAAAAACAAAACGATGCGGGATAAAAGCAGTACCTTGTCATTGTTTTTTTTCAATATTAATTTACGAATTAAATAGATTTTCTTGTATTTCCATTGGCATTTTTTTGTTTTCTTCTTTTAATAATTGTTAATAATCATAAATTGTTTTGATGTGGGCGTATCAATATAAATTATGGCCGATTAAATAGTTGACTTTGAAAATTTATTGCTTTTTAAATGTTTGATGGGTATTTGCTTCTTTTTTTGTTTTGTTTTGTAAACTCTCCTTAATGTTGGACAAATTTTGCATGGTGGTGGTCATATATCATTCATTGTTTATAATTCAATTAGATATGTTTGTTGGTATAAAATTTGATAACTTTTTTAAAAATTCTATATCATTCACTGGAGTTTTATTTAACAAGACTTAATAGAGTTCTTAATTTTTTTTTTTTTACAATCATAAATTACAATATTTGATATGCTTCTAGGTGTCTCATATCTTCTGATTCTATTTTATTTAGCCTGAATTAGTCAAAGAAGTCGTCATTGTCTAATAGGTAGGCTTATTAGACGTAAAGCCAAGGTTCGAGCCGCAGCCCAGACATCAAAACAAAATACAAAAAGTATTTCTTCGGCGATTTCCTCTCAGCAGATTTCTGGCAAAAAATCTAAGAGTAAAAACAAAACCTACCATGAAAAATTTCTCAAAAAAATGTGTCGCTCGGAGGCAATTTTAAACTGTAGGTCCCACCACTCAAATATATAAAATTAACACACACAACATAAGTGGTGTGAGAAACTAGGTCAATAATCCAGACTGAAGGGTTGTAATGACCAATTACACTCTGCGACAAATTAAAAAAAAAAATAAATACACCCGGCTAATGATATAGTGTAGGTTGTGAGTTCTGTTGAGTAGATCTCAAAAGTATTTTTTTTATATTTTTCAAACCCTCCAAACTTTTTTATTTGACAAAAACTGTTTTTTTTTTTTGGACTACACGCAAACATTTTTGGATGACTCAAACATTTCTCAATATTTAAATCTGAGAGATTTGATAAGGTAAACAACATAAGTGATGTGAGGAACTAGGTCAATAATACTGACTGAAGGGTTGTAATGACTAATTATGTATGTATGTATAGGTTATCGGTTTCTGTTAGTCTTAATTTCATCTCCGATAACGTTTCCAATTTCTTTTAAATGCACTCTCCATCTTAGCGTATGCGCATCATAGTTTGTTAATAGCTTATGGGCGATTGTTTGGCTCCATTTATTCTTTCGGTTAGTAAGACAATCTATTGTCTGATGTAGTTTTGTAGGAAAATTTAGTAACGATAGTAACGATAAAATCCATAACCGCTCTTCTTAATTTTGTGATGGTTCATCCCTACTATTCTAAGTACATACAACAAAGCAGCAGAGCTTTCCGTTATTAATAATTTACACGTCGTAATATGGCAATCTACCCACTGAAAAGAGAAAGCCATTTTTTTTTTCTTTCCTTTTTGGCAATAATTCTCACTTTCTTTTGTAAGCAATCACATATAATGTCAGTCCAACCATTAGACAATCATACCCAGAATCTCTCTTGCAAATCAAACGCACGCTTAGAGTTTAGCACTCTACCAACCAAACCATCGAGGCACTCAAAACTAAAGCAAAGAGAAACACAGAAACCGCGTTAAAAAATTAAGATAATTTGTGAAATTCCTATCCTTCTTAAAAGGGTGAAGGAATTAAAAAAAATATATTACTTCGCGATTATGCGTCTCAAAAACAATAAAGCGGCAGATCTTGATGGCCTCCTCCCTAAATTGTTGACGAACAATTGTAACGAGTTGGTAGGGCGCATGCACCAACTTATTTATAAAATATGGCTGGTGTGCCCAATGATTGGGCCTGTCCTAAAAAAGGGAGACCCTACAACATTCCCCAACTACATGCGTATTGTATGAAAGACTGAAGCCACTCGTCAAAACACTGATTGAGCAATACCTGCAGTACCGTCAAAGTAGGAATGGAGCTCTCCGAACTTTTTGATACCGTGCGAGGTTTTAGACAAGGCAACCCCTTATCATGCGACTTCTTCATCTTAGTCATAGCGAGTGTTCTGCGAAAGGCGGGAGTGCATCGCAATACGACATCGACATCATAGGGCGTACCAAACGAGATGTCACTGCTGCCTTTAGTGCTATTAAACGGGAGTCTAAGAAGATGGGTTTGGCAATAAATGAGGGCAAAACGAAGTATATGTTATCGATAAGTAGAGGCGTGCGGCGTATTAATTCTCAGATTATGGCCGATAACTATACATTCGATAATGTCAAGGAATTTATTTTGTCTTGGCTCCGCCGTTACCACCCAAAAATGATGTTGGTCTGGAGATCAAACGCAGGATAACTCTTGCTAACAGGTGCTACTACGGTCTCAATAGGCAATTCCATAACAGAAAACTCTCTCGCAAGACGAAACTAATACTCTACAAGACGCTCATCCTACCCATGCTGACCAACTGAAGCATGTGTTGGGGCAGGCCCAAATCCGTTAATCGGGTTGTTAATGGCCAATTAAGTAAGTACGTCAGTAAGTATATTACTTCGCGTGCGATTTATGTGAAAGCAGTTCTCAATATATATTGAGATATAGCTCCTAACAATTTGTTCTCTCTAAAAAATGATTCCAGATAAGGCAATAATTTATTTATTTTTCAATATCCTTCAAAATGTCAGCTCAAACATGAAAATATTTTCAATTTTAATAAACGCTTATGGACATAAAATATAAACATCTGTAGAGTTGTACAAACATTTAAAAAACCTTTGGTTTTGGATTACTTTTTCCTTCCTTAATTCTGCTCTACCAATATGCAGTTTGGCCGTTTCTCTGCCACACACCACTGATTTCTTCATCATCTAATGAGTTGGGCACACTTCGTGCTTAAAACTCATTTGATTCGATTAAATAAATACCACATATTTTCTATTGTTGTTGTTGTGGTTGTAGTTGTATGTAGTTTTGTTTATAGTGTTTAAAATAAAATATTGCCACAACAACTAAAGATTAGCAGCATATGGACAAAAATACAAATAAATAGTGGCAATAAGCAGAGCAGGTATTGTGGGTAGAAAATTTTGGTAAGGCTGGAGGAACTGATGGAGTCTGCTCTTGGAATTTTATCCTCTTGGGCGACAAAATATGGTCTGGGGATAAATCCAAATAAGACGGACCCCGTTTTGTTCTCGCGTAGGTACAAAATTGAAA
>JABZEU010000177.1:0-13004 GCA_014635995.1 Sarcophaga peregrina
GTGACCTGTGGAAAGGGTGGAAGGGGGAAACTCTTTTTTAAAGCAGTACAAATCGCATGGTGCCGAAAGCAATCTCGATATCGGTGACCCGATGATACTTTGGCAATACCCTCCCTACGTACGTAATTGGTCAGTCGGATTACGGGTTAGTTTCTCACACCACTAATGTTGTGTGCGTTAATTTTAAACGTGAGTGGTGGGACCAACAGTTTAAAGTTGATTCCGAGAATAACAATTTTTGGGAAACTTTTGACTTTCAGAGTTTTTTGCCAGAAATTGCTTGCATCTCAAGCAGTTGGTGCCAAAAGCAATATTGAAACGGTGAACTCAAGCTACTTGACAATATCCTGTCCTATCCGACTTTCTATATTACAATGCATAGCGGTGTTGATAGGTTCTTTTCAACTGCAAAATTTACTTTTGCTTATCTTCGAAATTAGTTTTTATTTTCTTCCCCATCATATAACAGCCAGCATCTTGAATATCCTGTTCAGCAAGGCAATGTTATTATCACCTTTCATGACTGAGTAACAGAGCCTTTTGTATTCTGCCCGGTTTTTTTGCTATTTTACAAGGATGACTTACTTTTCCAAGACTAATGCGTACTAGACTGTTGAACTGCATTGGTGGTTGCGTTTGCCAAACTTTTGCTGACTTCCGTTGGCATTTATTTTTTCGTGGTATTTTCAGGTTGTGTTTTCGGGTTATTAAAAATTTATTAAGATTTCCAACGTACATGCATATACCCAAAGCAATTTCTTGAAGCTTTTCTTATATTGTTTATGGGAAATGGACAGACACACACACATACATACACGCATGAAACTATAATCCACTTAATTTTTTCTTTTTTGTTTACTTCTTGAGTATTTGTTTGTGTTAGTGTTGGCTGATGGCTGATGGTTGTTGTTTCTTGTATCCTTTTTATTAAGCCATGTACACATATTCTTGTCTTGTTGTTTTTATTTTTATTTTTTCATGTTGCTTTTCGTGCAAATAACCGTAATTTTTTTATATCTTTTCGCCTCATAATTTTTGCTGTTATCCTTTTCAATTTTTTTTTTCTTTCACCTCCTCCTCCTCCTTTCTCATCTCCTTTTTTTCTGTGTATCATTTTGTTCTCGCCGGTGCTTTCAATGTGTTTTGTTTAAACAATTTGTGTTTTCTTTACGCTCTCCCACACACACACAGGCACACACACACAGGCACACACACACACACATAAATGATGATATTACAGACACATAGTCACTTGCAAAAGGAACTTATAAATACGAAATCATCCAAAGGTATTGAGGTAAATGTGGGTTAACATTACGTTATCCTTTTTTGTTCCTTTTTTTTTTTGTTTTTGTTTATAGGTGTACGTATGTATGTATGGAAACGTATAGACCCATACGTTGTCCATGGTGATAAATTTTTATATACCGGACATATGGTTTTTATCTCACCAAATGCATGAATGTATGAATATGTGTACTGTTGTTGAGCCACACAACATTTCAATACTGGCAAGAGAAAGAAAGAGAGAGAGAGAGAGAGAGAGCGGTAGTATATACACTCTCGCCGCTATGACCTGAACTCCGCTACATAAATTTCTTCCGGCGGATGTATTGTACGGTGAAATAAAAACAACAGCAGCGTAAAAATATACCACCACAGCATTCAACATATGCTTGGCATGTTTATATTAAGCATTTAAGAAAATCCGATAGATAGTTCTCTCCCTCTCCCCTCGCCCTCTTCCCCTCACCCTCTTCCTTCCCTTCATTTTTTTTTTTTTCAAAAATTTAAACTATTTTATGGACTTGTCTTATACACAACTTCCAAGATTAAATGTTTATGAAGTTGAGCGAGAAATACGAAGCAAAAGCAAAAGAGTTTTAAAGCCGATTAACATAAAAAAATTTTTAATATGGAATGGGAAAAAGGAAATGCATAAAAAGTTTTTAAATATTAATAAAGAAATATATAAAGGCAATATAAGACCAGTATAAGTGTAGTATAAGAACAGTATAAGACTAATATAAGAATACTAAAAGAATAATTTATGAGCAGCACTTATTACAATTTTAAAAGTAATGTAAGTATAGTATAATAACAGTATAACAAGAGTATAAGAGCAATATAAGAGTAGTAGAAAAGCAGTATAAAGCTAATATAAGAGTACTAAAATAATGGTTTAAGAGCAGCACTTATTACAATTATAAGAGCAATAAAAGCATAGTATAAAAGCAGTATAAGAACAGTATAAGAGCAATATAAAAGTAGTATAACAGTGGCATAAGAGCAGTAGAAGAATGGCATGAAAGCAATAAAACATTGGTATAAGAACGGTGAAGTCGCCGTGGTCTAGTGGGTAGTGTGTTGGCTTATTAGACAAAAGGCCCGGGTTCGAATCCCAAGTCAGACATCAAAACGAAAAAAATATTTCTTCGGCGACTTCCTCTCAGCAGATTTCTGGCAAAGACTCTGAGAGTAAAAATTGCCATGAAAAGCTTCTCAAAAATCTGTCGTTCTGACTTTAAACTGTAGGTCCCGCCACTCATGTATAAAATTAACGCACACAACATAAGTGGTGTGAGAAGCTAGGTCGTAATCCTGACTGAAGGGTTTGTAATGGCCAATTATGTATGTATGTATAAGAACGGTATTTAATACTAATAAAAAAACATAAGAATAGTATAAAAGCTTTCAAAAGTTTGGTATAAGAACAATAATTAACGCTATTAAAAAAACATTTATAAAAGGCAGTATAAGAGTAGCATAAGAGTATCATAAAAACAGCAAAAGATTGGTATAAGATCGGTACTTAATACTAGTAAATGGGCAATAAAAGAATTGTTGTAAAGCTTATTACTATTATAAGAACAGTATAAGAACAGTATAAAAGCAATAACAGAGTAGTATAAGGGCAGTAAAAGAATGGTATAAAAGCAGTAAAAGATTGGCATAAAAACAATATTTAGCACTATTAAAAAAGTAGCATAAGAGCATCATAAAAACAATGAAATAGTGGTATAAGAGCGTTATAAGATCGGTACTTAATACTAGTAAAAGTACAATATAAAAATTGTGAAAAAGCGATATAAAAACAGTATAAGACTGATATAAGAGTATCTTAAAAGAAGCCAAATAGTGATATAAGAGCAGTATAAAATTTATAATACATAACATGAGTGATATACATACATAAGAGTAGTGCAGGATCTCTTAAAACAATTATAAGAGTCGTATAAGAGCACTGAAAAATAAATAAAAAGACATATGCGTGTGAACAAAACTATTCTAAGTTAAGAGCATCGTTATGTATTCATAAACTGCTATAAAAGTATTGCAAAAGTGGTATTAAGTTGGTATAAGACTATTTAAATGTAGAAGAAGCAGTTCCAATCGGTATTTTGTGCCCTTATCCGTATAAACCATACTGAGAAAATCCACTTGAGCAGTCTGCTATGTTTGTTGAAGTAAAAACTATAAATTTTTAGCCTCAAGTGGTTCAGAATCCCAGTTTGCCACTCTCCACCAGACGGTTTACAAATGAGTGACATAAGAAACTAGATTGTAATCCTGACTGCAGGGTTGTAATGATCGATTATGGCTTACGTAAAGCATTCTCAGTAATTCCAAGTAATCTGCATCTCTATTCCTATGAAATCCATCTCCATTAATAATTAAAGCTAGCCCTGATTATTTATTATTAACGGCCGTGGATGGTATTAGTGGAACAGGATTTGAAAATTGATTTTTCCAACAAAGAGTTCGAAATTTTCTTTCGTTTCAAAAACCTATCGATGTTGTTATGTGTGATGTACTATAACAACTCGAACGTGCAATTGTCCATAACTCAGACTCATAAATCGGGCTGAATTGTATCCAAGGGCATGGGCTATGTTGGTTATGAGGATCATTGAGTGTTTGATGCTTATTCGCATACACCAGTGAATTAAGAAAAACTCCAAGTTTGACGGCGTCAAACGCATGCATATGGGGTTCATTTCACATCATATCGATGTAACATGAACATGAGTTCTGTTGAAACTTCATGCGATTGGTATGCTGTTCATCCAGGTTAGATCAAAACGAAGTTGATAATCATCAATCTATAGTGCTCAATTGCCTTTCTTCCTTCTCAAAGAATTGTTGACCGATAAGGCCGTTTGTTCAAAATCAACACAAACAGTGATTTTATCGGGAGGCAGTGCAAACTCTTGAATCTTATTCTCTTTAATCTTGAATGTATTCTACCAAATACGCCAATTTTGTTTGTACTCGTATCCATTTATTTAGAATTGGAACTAATTGTTAAAGATTATAATTCACATAACACGTTGTTCTAACAGAATGTCAATTTCGATAAAACAAATCTATTTCAGAATGGGTTGTTGAATGCTGTATCCGTCCATAAGAATTTGTTAAGACAAACTTAATAAACTTACAACTAATTTGACAGATGTAGCTTTAGTAAGTTCGAAAAGGAAAATATTGAAAATACTGTAAATTGATCTGCAGCTCACTTCGTTAAATAATTGTAAAGGGAATCCAATTTTTTTGTTTAAAACCAGCACTCAGGGGATGACCCCTACTCATGCAGTGCATTGTGCAGGTTTAGGAAAGGTAGAAAGAGGGAAGATGCGAACGGTAAGAAAACGAGTTGCTGCTGGTGACTGTAAAATGGTCAGTGCTATACCTTCACCATTAGACAGTCCACAGCAAACGTCCCAAAAAAGCCCGCAGTTTCTCACAACCACTTATGTTGTGTGTGTTAATTTTATACAGAAGTGGCGGGACCTACAGTTTAAAGTCGACTCCGAACGACAGATATTTAATTTTTTTAGAATTAAGAACAGCTGAATTGAATTAAAGATGCCATAGTCTAGTGGAACGAGAGAAAGTGGTTCAAGTCTCAGCTCAGACATCTTGTACAAACGAAATATCTTAGGTCTTAGGTCGTAGTGGTAGCTCTGATATCACAAAGCTCACTTGAGCACGCATGGCGGCCCGTTGTGATGCCACGGGTGAAACGCAGTCCCTGTACTAACCAAGTTCCGCCAAATCGGGGAAAGGAAGAAGTTGGTCAGCGCAAGGGCTGCACAATAAAAGCACGACTACCCCACACTGGAAAACCAGCCAGAAAATTTGATGAACGAAGCTATATCCTTGATATCAATAGATGATAGCTCCGTTAAGCTAGCAAGGAATGGGGAGCCAAATAACCTATATCTACTCCTAGCGAGAGACGGGCACTGGCAAAGAAAGTGAACGACGCTCTCCTCTTCCTCAGTGGACCTACATCCACGGCAGAAGTCGTTAAAAGGGAGCCTCATTCTCTCGGCGTGCCTACCCATGATGCAATGACCCGTAAGCACGGCCACTACAGTCGAGATGACATCACGACCGAGACTAAGTAGTTGGTTGGTACGCCTTCCATTCATCCTGGGCCAGGTAAGTCTAGCGGTGGAGCAGGACTCCTCATTTACCCAGGATAGGTTGGCGTCCCGAAGGAACCTCTGCGCAATGGTAAACTTGACCGAGGCAAGTGGCATACCCATCTCAATAGAAGAGGATTCCGGAAGGAGCGCACCAGCTCTGGCGAGCTCGTCGGCCCTACAGTTTCCCGGAATATCACTGTGCCCAGGGACCCACACCAGAGAGACCCTGGTGAAGCGCCCTGAGACTAGGTCGAGACAGCGACGACATTCCCTAACGATCCTAGAGTTGATCACGAACCCTGATAGAGATCTTATCGCAGCCTGACTGTCCGAAAAGATCGAGACACGACTGAAAGGAGCATCGTTAACGAGGATCCATTGCGCGGCCCGGTAAATTGCCATCACCTCCGCCTGAAACACACTGCAGTAGTCCGGCAGACGGAGTGAAATATTCAGGTCCAGTTTCCTAGAATAGACGCCGCTTCCGACCCCAACCTCGAGTTTAGAGCCGTCAGTATATATATCCAGGATATCCGGGGGGACGATCGTATCAGGATTCCAGTCATCCCTACTCGGAATCAGAAAGTGGAAACATCTATCAAGACAATGTTCAGCAGGGAAAAAGTCCATGTTACCAGGGACCACCGGGTCAATCTCCAGAATTGTGGAGTGACCAGAAGGTACAATGTGCCAACGAGAGAGAGCATTAAGTCTAGTCGCAGCAAACTTGGCCACCTGCTTTGCGAGAAGCACAGTAGGTAGCCAGTTTAGCATTGTGAACAAGGCTTTCGTGGGGGTGGTGCGTAGAGCACCAGTTATATGAATGGCGGCAGACCTTCTGACCTTGTCAAGAAGTCTGACGTTGTATTGTCTGTCCAGAGCAGTCCACCAGAACACAGCACCGTATAAGAGGTTGGGTTCGATGACCATGGAATATATCCAACGCATGATCCTTGGGCGAAGACCCCACCTGGTTCCGACCGCCCTATTGCAGCAGTAGGCTGCACATGCCGCCTTACGTGCTCTAGCAGCCAGATTCGCCCTCCAGTTCAGTTTGGGATCAAGGATCAGGCCCAGATATTTAACCTCGGGACTCAACGTGAGTCTGGTCCCCCCTATGCTGGGAAGGGAGAAGGTCGGAATTTTATATTTCCTCGTAAAAAGAATCGTATCGGTCTTAGAGGGGTTAATAGACAGTCCAAAATCCTTACACCAGTCCAACACGATTGACAGCGCCAAGTTCAGCTTGTCCGACAGTGTCTGCGGACAAATTCCCGACGCTGCAATGGCAATGTCGTCAGCGTATGCTATGACCTCATTGCCAGATTGTTCCAGCCCCCTCAGGAGTGAGTTGACTGCAAGATTCCAGAGAAGAGGTGATAGAACACCGCCCTGCGGAGTACCCTTACAAACCATTCTCTGACAATTCGAGGCCCCCACTGTGGAGGTCACTATCCTCGATTTGAGGAGAAGCTCGATGAACCTGACCAGATCCTGTCCCAGGTTCAGAGAACTGAGAGCCCTAACTATGGCGTCCGGGTTGACGTTATTGAATGCACCCTCAATGTCCAAAAAAATGGACAAAGTGTATTCTTTAACGTGCAAGGACTTCTCCACCCGAGAGATAAGCGAGTGAAGTGCTGTTTCCACTGATTTACCTCTCGTATATGCATGTTGTGAAGTGGACAGAAGCGCTGAATCAATCGAGGCCCTAATATGAACATCGAGGACTCTTTCCAGTGTCTTCAGAAGAAAGGAACACAGACTTATGGGTCTATAATCATTTGCCCCAGTATGGGACGGTTTCCCAGCCTTGGGAATGAAAATCACCCTAGATATTCTCCAGCTCCAAGGGATGTAGAGGAGCCTGAGACTAGCGTTATAGATGGCAAGCAACCAGGGCAGGATTATCTCCTCCCCATGTTGAATGTCACCTGGAATAATACCATCCGGTCCTGGTGACTTGAATGGTTTGAAAGACCTAACAGCCCATTGCACTTGGCCAAGGGTAAGGGACAGGGGGGAATAGTTCCCAGACGGTGGTTCATTAACCTGATAAAAGGCCTGACCACCAAATGTGACACTTCCTGGAAAGTGAGTGTCAAGGAGGAGTTCAAGTGTCTCCAAGCTGGACGTAGTCCAACGTCCGTCAAGTCGTCGGATACAGTCAAGTGATTTATGAGTGGAACTTAGAATTTTACGAAGACGGCCCGTTTCGGAAGAGGATTCTATGCTCGCGCAATAGTTCCTCCACGAGGCCCTCTTCGCTCGCCTCACAGCGTATTTAAGTTCCCTCTTTTTGGCCTTGTAGGTAGACCATTCACCTGTCGTCTTCGCCCTGTTAAAGAGCCTACCACAAGATCGGTGTAGATCAACGATCTCTTGGTTCCACCAGGGCGGTTTACGCTTGCCCCTATGGGCAGAGGGTCTGACGGAGGATGTGGCTGCCGCCCTAATAGCGGTTGACAGTGTGTCAGCAGCCCTATCCACGTCGAGACGGGTCGTTATAGTCGGGGGGGTAGAGGGAAGGCTGCAACGCAGTTTCTCTCTAAAAACGGTCCAATTCGTGTTCCTCCTGTTGACCGGAGGGGTCACGAAAGGAGGACACGCGTTCGTGTCAATAGTGAAGGTAATGTATCTATGGTCCGAAAAGGAGCATTCATGAGATACAAACCAGTTCTTAAGGTTAGTAGAGAAATCGGAGCTAACCAGAGTGATGTCCAGCACCTCCATCCTAATAGAAGTCAGGAAGGTTGGCTCATCACCCCGATTAGCTATAGCTAGGTTATTACTTATAATAAAATCAAGGAGGCACTCACCCCGTTCGTTGGTACCGGAACTACCCCACATCGTGTGGTGGGAGTTAGCATCTGCTCCGATTATGACCGGAACACCGCGCAGCCTAGCATCCGCTACCAGTCGACCAATGGGATCCTGAGGGGGAGAGAGCCCATAGTCATGAGCCATATAGGATGACGTGATCCAGAAGGTCATCGAGTTAATTTCGACGACCATGGTAACGGTGTCCTTATCACTGAACCTGTGGAGGAGAAGAGCGTTAATACTATTCTTAATCATAACACAAGCCCGAGGCTTACCTGAATTCTGGATATACGCTACGCGATATCCTTTGGTGTTGAGTCCACAAACCCTGCCGTCTACGACCCAGGGTTCTTGGATCAGAATGAGCTCTACATCCTCAGTTGCTAGTCGGAGGAGCAGAGCGGCGGAGGCGGTTTTAGAGTGTTGTAGGTTAATTTGGATGACTCTCAGCATTGACTCGAGAATCAACCATTGTCACATCAGCGTCCTCCTCGTCCGACAACGGGGAGGTAACGCCTGCGTCAATATCGATGCCGTCGAAGAATTCCCCCACCAGCTCAGAATTGGACTTCTTGCTGGAAGAGGAGCGTCGAGAAGAGTGGCTGCTCACACTCCTACATTCGACGTCTTCGGCGGATTCAATGGGTCCAGGGGTAGGGTCGGATGGGGTAGGGTCAGATGGGATAGGGTGCTGTAGGAGGGGTTGGGGTGGGTCAGTGTTTACTGGGTTGAGGTCTGTTGGTGGATGAGCAGCAGCGCGAGAATCCGACTTGTAGACCCTTAGTTCGATTGAACTAAAACCATATTTTATCACGCCCCCACGGGCAGTAATAAATGGAAGTGACTCCTCATTCAGGATGATCACCACCTCGCGGTAATCACCCCACTGATCAGACACTTTAGCTACCCTCCAGTTATGGGTAGGCAGGTCGGTGTTACTGGCCTTGAGGATCCTCAAAATGGTTTCTGGGTCCGATGGTCCAGTAGGAATTCTCGCCTTGGATCGGGGGCGGTTAACAATCTGGTCTGGAGGGACAGCAGCAAGCTTAGCTCCCGGCCAGACTTCCCCAATCCTGCTGATGGCCTCCTTATAAAGCTCCATAGAACGGAGGTCGGAGCACGCCACCAGTTTAATGTGCCCCTGATACCACCCCGCATCAGTGCAGCCAGGTGAAGGGCCAGGGTTGGAGTCCATTACTCCAAGGAAGACGTCTAGGAGCGCGTGTTCCACCAGTCTCCACTTAGTGGGGGCAATGGAACCGTCGGGGTGGCTCCGGTCAACAATTGCCCAGGTCAGACCTTCCTTTAACACCTCACTAAGAGGCTTAGAAGGCTTGTTGGGGACAGGGCGTCTGGGTTGCGCCGAGCGCGGTCTTATAGGCGGGGGGATATTGGGATTGGCCACCTTGGAGCGCTTCGGAGGCTGGAGAGGAGCGTTTAGCTCGGTAGATCTTTGCCTCTTTGGACCCGTTTCTGCCGTGATCGGAGAAGCAGGGGGGCGATCATTACGATGGGCCTTAGCCCAGGCAAGCCTTTCCTTCTCATCCTCTGAGAGGAGAGCCGGGTCGGTCGAGCCAAATTTCGCAATGATGCGCATGGCTGATCTGCGAGTTCTATAAGCCCTCACGCTAGCACTCACGGTATTCCTGACACCCGATGGATTGGTGCCAGGGGCATGCGCGCCAGACTTGTCAGTCAATGCCTTAGCGGCAACCGAAGAGTGCGAGGGCATATTCGCAGCCGCCTTAGAGGTAGACGGAGCCTCGGTGGAAGGTGTCCTAACAGGAGGTGTGGCGACACTGGGTGCCGGCTTCACAGCCGGAACCTTGTGTGCCAAGCAGGGGTTTTACCGAAGTAATAATACGGGACTTAACTCTCGAAGGGGCAGCTGCATTTTTCACAGGTGCCTGCCTGGAGAGAATTGTGCGTCCACTGGTAGCAGTGGATGCTTTGCGCTCGCCTACTTGAGTTAGCGCTGGTCTATTTAGGTTTGATTTTTCAGGGTTCATTGTAAAAGGGTCCCCACTCAATGCCGCTATCCTGCCCGCAAGTGTAGTTACCCATTAGTGGTCCCGTGGTTATCTATGCAAGCAGGGAGGCCACGCGAGGGTTGGCACCAGCCCTTATGGGGACAGGTGCTCAGAGCCAGACCGGGTACTAATCGGGAGTCCTCTCAACCGAACCTACACCACCAACTTAACGGCGACGGACAAGGAACGTACTTTGAGGCCTGCCAGGGTTTTAACGGGACGGGGGCAGCTGTAACCCTAGCCTGGAGCCGTTCACACAGCGGGTTTCACCCCGGTGCTACCGTGCATACACAACTAGGTCCAGAAAGTTACAGCCACCAGCTCAGGGCAATCGAGTCAGAAACGAGTGGGCAGAGAGAAGTCCGAGAAGAAAACGAGTCGTGCCAAGAAAAAGGGGGGGGGGGGGGTTGTCAGCCATAGTCACCCCGGCTGAGAGGGGGGTGTTTATTGACTCCCCAGTCTAGATCCGTAGTGTTCCGTTAAAGAGCAGGGCCACCTCTAGCAGGATGTGACGATATCACGCACTAACGGTCCTGATAGGGTAGAGGCTGGAGGCTCCAAGGGAGCTATAATCGCATATCCCTATCCTGCGGAAAAAAAAAAAAAAAAAAACCGCTTGACCCTTAAATGATTTGGTTTATACAAAATTTTAGCACAGTCGGTACTTAATTATACCTCAAAAGTGCTATAATTGATATTAACCCTGTTTTAAATTCTGAGATTGACTAGCACTTGCCTTTATAACAAATACTTTTGTCAAACCATTTCTGTAGTACAGTTTGCTCCTTCGTAAAATATGGTTTCAGTTTTGGAATTATTTAAAACTCAATTTTTTTCAATTAATAAAAAATATTTATTTCAATAAAATTCTTTAAATCTCTTTTGCGTTACTTTTTCCAAGCCCTGTATTTCAAAAATACAACTCTGCTTGTTATGATAATGTTATCTTTACAGTGACATTTCAACATACGCTTGCATTGCAGGTTGTCTGTCATGTGACAATCTCTTTTTCTTTCTTTGCCGGATTGTCATTTTTGACAATACCCTTACAACAAAACATTTCATAGTAAAGGGAAAAAACATAAAAATATTTATATATATTTTTAAATACTAAATTTAATAGTAATTAATACAAAATGGCAAATAAAAACAAGGGAAATAATAATTCAGAAACAGGAAAACAAACGAAACAAAATAGGCAAAAGTCTGATGTAAGTATTTTGTTGGTGGAAACCTTAAAAAAAGCCTTAAACTAAGAAAATGAATCTTCTTCTCTCTCTGCCTTTAGGATGCCAAAGATTACAGTTCTTTCAAGACAGTATTGTTTTATTGTTCTTTAATTGTGTTCCTGCCGGTGGTGACTTTCTTTGTATTGAAGGGTCTAGTGCTGGACAGATTTTTTGAGATTGCTGAAATAAAAAGAAACATTTTTTCCGCCGTAGGCGCTGTTTTGGCTTTACATTTGGCTTTGGGTTTGTATATTTATAGGGCCTATTTTGGTGTCGAAAGCAGCACACAAAGCAGAAAGAAAGCAGATTAAGCTCAATAAGTGTTTATTACAAATGCAAAGATTATTATCTTTTTTTTTTTTTAATATAAAATAAGTGATTTTTTGTTTTTTCTACCATAAATTAAAGCATTTCCTTGAACAATTCCATTATAATTTTTAAACTTTCTCTCCGCCTAAAGAAGAAGAAAAAAAATATCAACAAAATGTAAATAAAGAGAAACAACAGTTTTTGTATTGTGACAAAAGCATTGAAAGAGAGAGTTTTTTTTTTATTGTATTATATTTTATGTTTCTCTGTGCTTACAAATGTAAATATTACACTCTCTCGGTCTGTTTACATGTGTGTGCTTTTATAGTTTTGCATAACTTTATAGTAGCTCTCCTACAATTATTCAATACTCGTGGATAAATGATTTCGTAAATCAAAAAAACATGCGTTTATTTCGTTATTTATTACAATACAATACAAAATTTTATGGTGTACTGGATCAAGTTCGTGAAAATAGTCCCAGTTTTATTCAAAGTCTCCTACCAACCAAGAAACTTTACAATTTGGGTGCTTGTTTTGAAGTGGTCGATTTGGTAAGTGGCATGGTTTATTGTTGTTGTTTATGTTTTTTTTTCTTTATTTTATTTCCATCATTTGATCTGTAAATGTGGGAGGGTGGAGGTGGAAAAATCATATGTTTAAAACAACATCTCTGTTTTTGGCTTAACTCTTTACATCGCTGTTATCCAAAAGCTTTAAGATTGTAAACAACATTATGTAGTATCTACAGTATTGTGGATTGCGATATTACGCGTAATAAATTTTAAATTTTCCTCGTTTCTGTAAAAAACTATGTAATTTTCTGTCGCCTTAGTTTAGCAGTTGTGTTATTGTAGATTTCCAAAAGCCGTAAGGCCAATACTAAATCCTTTAAGTACAAAACTTGTTCAATGCATGAGTAGGAGAAGGAGAGAGAGAGAACTATAATAGGAGTTTTAACGGACAACATACATAATCGGTCATTACAATCCTTCAGTCAGGATTACGACCTAGCTTCTCACACCACTTATGTTAGGTTAGGTTAGGTTAGAGGACCTACCAAGGGCTGGGCAGTTGCAAAGGAGATGTTCGATAGTCTCCAACTTCTCATCGCAACATACCCTGCAATAGTCCGGCTGGGATCTGTTCCAGATACCCGTCAACGACCTAATCTCGCAGTG
>JABZEU010000178.1:0-12998 GCA_014635995.1 Sarcophaga peregrina
GATATTATTTTATCTGAACACTTAAAATATTGTGCACAATAAAGCGAATATTGACACAATAAAGTGCTATAGTATTACTCTTACAGTTAGGAAGTTAATTATCAGAGAGAGTGCAGAGTACTATCAACATTCACTGCAACTGTATTGCAAAGATTATTCCAAATATTGTTGTCCCATATACGCGGTCCGAATCAAGTCCTTTGTTAAAGAACGGTAGGGACACGGAACAATGAAAAAGGATAAAATTATGCAGGATCGTTCAAAGGCCTTAATAACCAAACTGTTCACCAAAACCCAACCACAATTAAACAAAAAGTCAAAAAAGATCTGCCAGCATCTGGGAAAACTAGGTTTTTGGAATTGTAAGCCTGTGAATGATAATTAATTGGAAAATAAGAGGGCTAAGGTTAGATTAGGTCGGAGTGGTAGCTTTGGTATCACAAAGCTCAGTTGGGCGCGCATAGCGGGTGAACGCATTCCCTGTACTAACCAAGTTCCAACAAAATCAGGGAAGAGGAAGAAGTTGGTTAGCGCCAGGGCATAGAAAATAGAAAATTGGTTTTAATTGTATTTCCGTAGTCTAGTTGGTAGTGTGTCAGTTTATTAGACTGAAGGTCCGAGTTCAAATCCCACGTCAGACATAAAGACGTAAATATGGAAATATTTCTTCGGTGACTTCATCTCAGCAGATTTCTGACAAAGACTCTGAGGGTAAAAAATTGCCACGAAAAGCTTCTCAAAAATCTGTCGTTCGGAGTCGACTTTAAACTGTAGGTCCCGCCACTCATGTATAAAATTAACGCACACAACATAAGTGGTGTGAGAAGCTAGGTCGTAATACTGACTGAAGGTTTGTAAAGGCCAATTATGTATGTATGTTTCATCGAAGAAAACCAAATTCAGTAACTGGCCACTTTCGTGGAAGCGAAGTGTAACTCCTTGGCTCTTTCCAGTCTAACTTTTTTTTTTTTTGTACATCGATGAGCTCTTGCACTTTTTGGAATTTCAATGGCTTTAGTCCAAGCTTATCTTTCAATATGTGTTGCATCCGTTCTCGCGATATGTTCAGCTCACGAGCAATTTTTCTGCCACTGCGGCGGGAATTTCGATCAAATTCGGCCTTCACTTTTCGGATCATTTCTGGTGTTGTTACCGTTTTTCTTTTTCGTCCACTTTTTGGATGCGATCCAACACTGCCAGTATCACAGTAACAGGCAATGGTACGAGAAACAAACATTTTTTTCAAATTAAAATGCTGCAAAGCTCTAACGATACCCACTTGTGGTTTTGGAGCCAAATATAAAGCAAACACACTATCACGCTTGAATTCCATTACGAATAACATTTTTTTCCGAATGCAATAGATCAAAATGCTTTTGTAAGCTTGTAAATAATAAAATGAACTGTCACTGGAATAAATCTGTCAACTGTCAGACGAGCGGTTTACAACTGATAACAACCGGAAGTTGGTTGCAATACATATGAGCCACCCTGTATGGTTTTATTATACCCAATAAGCGATCTTTAATTTTTTACACAAACTCCAAGTGTATCGAATAGATTTTTTCTCTTTAAATTCCTTTCTTCAAATGCATGCGAGTGTAATCGTGTGACGAATAATTACGCCAAGTTAATGTATTTCAAATTGCCATTGGCCTATCGGCAATGCATTTTGATGACTCTGTTGAAATGTTATTGTTGTTGTTGTTGTTTTTGTTAAAAAAAAATATTACTCGGCTACTGTTAGTGAATTGTTTGTACAAGAAGGCGAAGCCACCGCAGTAATAACAATTCGTTTTTGTGTTTTTTTCTACTTGCCAAGCCATTATCAATGCTTTGGTGTGGTAGCAGTTAACTTTGTTGCAACAATTTTCTGAATTTTTTTTTTTTATTTCTATAAACAGTTGCACTGTGTGCATTCATTCACAATTGATTGTAATTCGGAATTGCTTTTGTATTCCAGAAATTGAAGCAACAGCAGAAAAAAAAATGGTCATTTATTTCGGATTGCGTCGACAAGTTGCAATTGGGAGAACGTGCGATGATTTTTTACAATATCTTAGGCATTCCTAAAGATGGAAAGCAAAAGAAAAAGCAAAAAAAAAAAAACCGAAAAACTATCTAATAAAACTTTGAACACACAGCTAATCAGTGATTACGGTCATAATAGAGGCCTTAAAACAATGCGAAGTTTTTTTGTTTTTTTTTATGCCAGGCAAAGCTGGCAAAACTAAGGAACATATGCGTGCAAAAGCTTAAAAAAAATATAAAATTTTAATAGAATTATAAGGACATCATAAGAGTATAAAGGTAAAAGCCATACAAATGAATACCAAAGGAAGCTAGACATTTTTCACTAATTCCAGTGAAAACAGAGGAAGTATTTAGCCCTCATGCTAAGGAGTGCGCACGAAAAAAAAAATGTCCCTACTTTTAAGCTTATAACTTCTATCATAATTGAAAAAAATGAATGCCGTTACATTGTTTTTGTTAGCCAATCTGTTTCAAAATCCACGTGCTGAAATTTCATTGCAATGGCAAAAATAGTTTTTTGAAAATGGCCACCCAACAAGAATGTCGTAAAAAAATAATTGAAATTTTCAATGAAAAATTGCTCCGCTTACAAAAACCGATTGCTAGGTTCGCAGGTGTTAACTAAAAAAACATAGTTTCTAAGGTAAGAATAAAACAATATATGGAGTCTTTGAGTATTGAGAGAAAGAAAAAAAGGATTTGCCGGGTATTTTTCTAAAACACCTTAAAATGTCTGGAAGAAAAGTGCCTCAAAAAGTTGGATGCTCTGCAACCTTTGTCAGAAAAAAATTTTATACACAAAAGTAATTCAAATATTATTTACTTTAATTGAAATATAAAATGAAAAACATCCGCCACTTAGTTTTATTTCTATAACGAAAAGTGTAAGTCCAGTTTTTTTTGTGCACACTACTTAGTTGTAGATATAGGATATTTGGCTGCCCATTCCTTGTTAGCCTAACGTAGCAATCATCTATTAATATCAAGGATATAAAATTGTTCATCAAACTTTCTGGCTGGTTTTCCGGTGCAGGATAGTCGTGCTATTTTTGTGCAGCTCTTGCGCTGACCAACTTCTTCCTTTTCTCTGATTTTGGTGGAACTTGGTCACACACAGGGGCTGCGTGCATCCGCGGCATCACAATGGGCTTTGTGATATCAGAGCTGCCACTCCAACCTAACCTAAGCAGCAGGACAGAATGGAAAACAAAATTTCTTACAATACAATAGCCGCCCAGCAATTTAATTGTCCAGTAAAACCTTTCAAACACGTTAACATAATAAGCACAAGTTAGGTGACATTCTTCGTGCCTTTATTGTTTTTCTTGACATTATGGTCCTTCGTCTTAAAATAAAAGAAGCCTTATAGCTAGTGTATTGGCTTATTAGACAAGAGCCCGTGGTTCAAACACCAGCTTCTCCCATTCCCCCCCCCCCTCTTTTCCTACATACCCTCCTTTCTTCCTAACCCCTATATTATCCTTCCCTCTTTTAGGACGTTGTACCTCCGGGTACTGTACTTGTCTTGATTGACAAATATACGTTCTCTAAACTAATCTAACTTAACCCCAGCTCACACTCGTCGATCAAAATCGAAATTTGCAAAAAATATTTCTTTGGCAACTTACATACATACATACATACATAATTGGCCATTACAACCCTTCAGTTAGGATTTCGACCTAGCATCTCACACCACTTATGTTGTATGCGTTAATTTTTTATGCATGAGTGGCGGGACCTACAGTTTAACGCTGGTTGTGAGTTTACGCTGCTTGCTGCTCTGTCTTTTTTCTTTTGTTGTAAATGCAACATTAATAAAGACGATAAATTTTGATAAATGATTCGACAAGTCACTCGAATCATTTATAAGTATTCCAAGTATTTTTCTAAATTTATGAATCAAATGTTGTGAGTTTAATGTCAACGTTGTACTCATACTCATTGCAACTTGTACTTATAAATCACTGTTGTAAAGAGTACGAATGAATCATGAGTACATAAATCAATTTCAATATTGTTGACTACTCACTTATATTCAAAATTACATGAGTGCTTATGAGTAGCTGAAAAACGATTCATTGCTGATCTCTGATTTATACTTATTTTAATATCACCGAACCTCTCTACTCATATTCATAGTTTGTAGTACATAACGTATCATGTTATTGATTTCGACTCTCCATGTACACGTAACACAAAATAAGTATGATTTGCGTATGAACACTTAAATACTCACCAGAAGATTGTGTGTTTGCTCTGCTTGCTGTTCTGTCTTTTTTTCTTTTATTGTAAATGCAACAACAACTAAGACTGTCAATTTTTGATGAATGATTAGAGCCGCTCAAATCTAAAGTTGTGAATCTAAATGAATAGAGGCTTATGAATCAAACATATTTCGAATGTTGTGAGTTTAATGTCAACGTTGTACTTATACTCATTGCAGCCTGTTATTAAAAATCACTGTCGTAATGAGTACTAATGAATCATGAGTACTTAGTACTATTTCAATATTGTTGACTACTCACTTATATTCAAAATTACATGAGTGCTTATGAGTAGCTGAAAAACGATTCATTGCTGATCTCTGATTCATACTTATTTTAATATCACCGAACCTCTCTACTCATATTCATAGTTTGTAGTACATAACGTATCATGTTATTGATTTCGACTCTCCATGTACACGTAACACAAAATAAGTATGATTTGCGTATGAACACTTAAATACTCACCAGAAGATTGTGTGTTTGCTCTGCTTGCTGTTCTGTCTTTTTTTCTTTTATTGTAAATGCAACAACAACTAAGACTGTCAATTTTTGGTGAATGATTAGAGCCGCTCAAATCTAAAGTTGTGAATCTAAATGAATAGAGGCTTATGAATCAAACATATTTCGAATGTTGTGAGTTTAATGTCAACGTTGTACTTATACTCATTGCAACCTGTTATTAAAAATCACTGTCGTAATGAGTACGAATGAATCATGAGTACATAATTAAATTTCAATATTGTTGACTACTCACTTATATTCAAAATTATATGAGTCCTTATGAGTAGCGGAAAAACGATTCATTGCTGATCTCTGATTAATACTTATTTTAATATCACCGACTCTCTACTCATATTCATAGTTTGTAGTACATAACGTATCATGTTATTGATTTCGACTCTCCATGTACACGTAACACAAAATAAGTATGATTTGCGTATGAACACTTAAATACTCACCAGAAGATTGTGTGTTTGCTCTGCTTGCTGTTCTGTCTTTTTTTTTTTCTTTTATTGTAAATGCAACAACAACTAAGACTGTCAATTTTTGATGAATGATTAGAGCCGCTCAAATCTAAGTTGTGAATCTAAATGAATAGAGGCTTATGAATCAAACATATTTCGAATGTTGTGAGTTTAATGTCAACGTTGTACTTATACTCATTGCAGCCTGTTATTAAAAATCACTGTCGTAATGAGTACTAATGAATCATGAGTACTTAGTACTATTTCAATATTGTTGACTACTCACTTATATTCAAACATTACATGAGTGCTTATGAGTAGCTGAAAAACGATTCATTGCTGATCTCTGATTCATACTTATTTTAATATCACCGAACCCTCTCTACTTCATATTCATAGTTTGTAGTACATAACGTATCATGTTATGATTTCGACTCTCCATGTACACGTCGTAACCACAAAATAAGTATGATTTGCGTATGAACACTTAAATACTCACCAGAAGATTGTGTGTTTGCTCTGCTTGCTGTTCTGTCTTTTTTTCTTTTATTGTAAATGCAACAACAACTAAGACTGTCAATTTTTGGTGAATGATTAGAGCCGCTCAAATCTAAAGTTGTGAATCTAAATGAATAGAGGCTTATGAATCAAACATATTTCGAATGTTGTGAGTTTAAGGTCAACGTTGTACTTATACTCATTGCAACCTGTTATTAAAAAATCACTGTCGTAATGAGTACGAATGAATCATGAGTACATAATTAAATTTCAATATTGTTGACTACTCACTTATATTCAAAATTATATGAGTCCTTATGAGTAGCGGAAAAACGATTCATTGCTGATCTCTGATTAATACTTATTTTAATATCACCGAACCTCTCTACTCATATTCATAGTTTGTAGTACATCACGTATGATGTTATTGATTTCGACTCTCCATGTACACGTAACACAAAATAAGTATGATTTGCGTATGAACACTTAAATACTCACCAGAAGATTGTGTGTTTGCTCTGCTTGCTGTTCTGTTTTTTTTTTCTTTTATTGTAAATGCAACAACAACTAAGACTGTCAATTTTTGATGAATGATTAGAGCCGCTCAAATCTAAAGTTATGAGTCTAAATGAGTAGCGGCTTATGAGTCAAACATATTTCGAATGGTTTAAGTTTGATGTCAACGTTGTACTCATACTGATTGAAACATGTACTTATAAATCACTGTTGTAACGAGTACGAATGAATCATGAGTACTTAGTACAATTTCAATATTGTTGACTACTCACTTATATTCATAATTTCATGAGTGCTTATGAGTAGCGAAAAAACGGCCATTAATTGTTGATTTCTGGTGCTAAGTAAGTAGGTAAGCATGGTTCTTATCGTCTGAACAAATGTCATTTTCCTTTTAAAAGAGTACAGTTCCGCTATCCATAGCTCTCTCTGAAGAAGAGGTGACCATTCTTCAATTGGTTGCCTATCTCTGGCCTTTTAAGCTTTCCATTTAATTCTAAAAGCTATTGACATGTGCCGCACATTCCCCACATACGTACGTACGTACGTACGTACGTACAACAGTCTGTAATAAATGTTGACAAGTGTTTCTGTTATTTTTTCATAAAAAAAATTTTTTCTTTCTTTTTTTCCTTTTTGTTTTTGGAAATTAAATTTTTTTTTTTTGCAAATAAATTTAAACAAGTGCGTAATATTGCGTGTTTCGTAAATTGTAAGTGGAGTGTCATGTTTGTCTTATTTTTTCTATCTTTCTTCGTATTTCTCTCTATTGGCGTTTACTGTCTAGGCATGGATCTTAGAGAAGAAGAAAAATTTTCAATAAAAAACTAAAATTTAAAGAAGCATTTGGAAAACTAAAAAAAAAAAACTGACATTTAGTTTGATTTGTAGTTGTGTAGTTGAGTTTTCTAAAACTATGCGCATATCTTAGCATTTATTTAATACCAATATATAGAGGCATACAGGGTGGCTGTTATGTATTGCAACCAACTTCAGGTTGTTATCATTTGTAAACTGCTCGCCTGACAGTTGACAGATTTATTCCAGTGACAGTTCATTTTATTATTTACAAGCTTACAAAAGTATTTTGATCTATTGCATTCAGAAAAAAAGTTTTTCGTGAATAAATCTTTTGTTTCTCGTACCATTGCTCGTTACCGTGATACTTGCAGTGTTGTATCGCGTCCAAAAAGTGGACGAAGAAAAAACGGTAACAACACCAGACATGATCCGGAAAGTGAATGCCAGATTTGATCTAAATCCACGCCGCAGAGGTAGAAGCATTGCTTGTGAGCTGAATATATCGCGAGAACGGATGAAACACATATTGAAAAATGAACTTGGATTAAAGCCATTGAAGTTCCAAAAAGTGCAAGTGCTCATCGATGTACAAAAAAAAGTTAGACTGGAAAGAGCCAAGGAGTTACTTCGCTTCCACGAAAGTGGCCAGTTACTGAATTTGGTTTTCTTCGATGAAACATACATACATAATTAGCCTTTACAACGCTTCAGTCAGGATTACGACCTAGCTTCTCACACCACTTATGTTGTGTGTGTTAATTTTATACATGAGTGGCGGGACCTATAGTTTAAAGTCGACTCTGAACGACAGATTTTTGAGGAGCTTTTCATGGCAAATTTTTACCCTCAGAGTCTTTGCCAGAAATCTGCTGAGATGAAGTCGCCGAAGAAATATTTTTCGTTTTGATGTCTGACCTGGGATACGAACCCGGGCCTTTCGTCTAATAAGCCAACACACTACCCACCAGACCACGGCGACATTCTTCGATGAAAAGCCATACCAAATTGAGCAGTTTGTGAACAAACAAAATGATCGGATTCACTTCCCAAAGAGGTCAGCTGAAAATGTACACCTGCGATTGGCCACCAGAACTCAAGCGCCGCCGTTAGTAATGGTGTGAGAAGCCGTAACGGCCAATGGTCGCTCCCCGCTTGTATTCATCGTGGAGAGTATACCGTGGGGTCAAAATAAATCCCGAATATTGGCAAAAAAATTTCTTAAAGACAGTATTGAAGCCCTGGGCAGACAAACATTTCGGCCGCAGACCATGGACATTCCAACAGGACTCAGCACCACCGCACTAAGCAAGCGGCGACCAAGAAAAAGGCTTAAATAGGAGGTTCCTCGTTTCATTTCTACCGCACAATGGCCACCAAAATCTCCGGATCTCAATCCATTGGACTTTTGAGCCTGAAGCATTTTGGAGAGTAAGGTTCTCACTAAAAGAAATACCAAAGTCTCGATCATCTCAAGACGGCGCTTCGCCGGGAATAGGCTAAAATACCGCAGAGCAACTTTCATGCAGCCTGTAATGGCTTTGTCAGCCATTTGAAGCCCATAATTCGTACCAAAGATGGCCAATTCGTACCAAATCTAAATTTATTCTAAAATTTGATGTTATTTCCAACATTTTTTTGCTCTTGAACAATTAAATTAAAAAAAAAAAAATTATAAAAATATAGCGCTTTACTTTGTTGCATAATATATCAGCCACCCTGTACATACACACACGCATTTTTTTTTTTTTACTTATGCATGGCCCCCTTATTGAATGGCGCTTTAATATCTGTATGTCGAGTTAGAAATTATTGAATTTTTTGACCCAATTGTCCATTGTTTTCCTATTCATTGCAACATCAACTTAATGCAATAGCAACAACAACAACGGCAATAAAAACAACAACAATTTCTTACTGCAACAAAATGCCTTTGGCACCCTTTATTACTATACCACTCACACAATACAGTGGCACCAATTGTATGGTGATGGCAGGTGTGCAGATCTGTAAGTTTGCTAATTCGTTAAGGAATTAATTCTCAAGTAGAAAATAAGATTCGCAACACGTGGAATGGTAAAAGCCTTCAAATTGCAAAGATATAAGGAAGACCCAAAACATTTCATTATCATTCCTCGGAAAAATACTTCAGGGCCTGTCATGCATTGGTATACAAAAAAATTTCAAAAAGAAGCGACGAAAACCTGCTTTACTAAAAGCTGGCATGAGATTGAATGCATTTTTACGCTTTTTTTTAAAGAATATTATTGAGTTCGTGCTGTTAGTGTATAAAAAGTCGAAGATGATCTTCCCCTGAGGGACATTGGCGCTTATAAAACTTATAAATGATTCGAGGGACTTGAGTTCGAGTTGCATTTACAAAAAAAAAAAAAAAAAAATAGCGGAGCAGCAAGCAGACCAAACATACAATGTTTTAATGAGTATTTTAGTGTTCGTTTTGCGAATCATACTTATTTTGTGATTCATGTGTATATGCTGAGTTATGGAGACTCGAAATCATATGTGTTACTAAGTATGAGTATGTTGCGTACATACTCCAAACATTAAATATGAATACAGAGCCCGTGATATCAAAATAAATATGAGTGCATATAAGTAACAGAAATTATGAGTATGACTCATTGAGTATGAGTATTGACTCATTGCTGATCTCTGTTCTAGCAGAAGTGTAACTACTTTAGTCATTCAATTCCTTTAAGGCACTGTATGCTTTGCCTTGTAACTGCAGTTGAGATTTTTTTTCTTCAATATTTTGCACGCATTTTATTGTGTATAGTTTTTCTATTATAGAATACGAGCCTATTTTAACGTCATTATCATCATCATCATCGTCTTCTAACCCGCACATAATAGAACTATTGATTGTAAGAAGAAAAACAAAAAAAAACTTTCCTTTAAGCGTTGAAAACTTTTACCGGAAACTTTTGCAGGAAAATGCAAATGTTCTGTCATGAGTGTTTGCAAACTGTCATTTCTATGTTAATTTTTTCTATTTGTTGTTGCAATAGTTGTTATATTTTACAACTGCTAATAATAGAGTGTACAATTGCATAGTTTTGCTAAAGGAGAAGGCATTTCATTTACTTGCAACGTTAAGAACAGAAAATCTCATGCCTTACCTTAACTTACCTTACCTTTGCTGTTAAGTTCCTTTTCTAAAGCCGTGAATGTGTTTTAAGTCGTCTTTGTATTGTTCATTGTTATATTGTCACGATTGTTGTCGTTGTTGTTGTTGTTGTATTTCTTTAGTTTCTAATATTTTCCAAAAAGAAAATTATCATATTGACCTCCCGCATAGTAATGACACGCAATAAATTTCCTTTTTAAAACAATTTTCTTTGCTTCAACTACTGTTAAAATATTTCCTACATGTCCTCCGTACTTTTTCAATATTATTCGACGAAAAAAAATTAAGGTGAAGTGGGTGAATTGCATTCGAAATTGCATTTTTTGAAAAAATAATTTAAATTTGTATGTAAAAAAAGCAACAAAACTTTAATAAAAGTTTTCAATGTGAATCCAAGAATTCTTCAATTCAATTCTTCATGTATTTCTCCAATCCTAAGGTCAAAGTTTATATTGTATTAGACGACAATCCGTACTTGCTTGGCTATATCCTGCAGCATTAGCTAACCAAAATATTTAAATTGAATTTAAGTACATATGAGGTTGCCAGCATGTATTAAAAAATTACTTGGTTACACATCGGGTGGGCCATCCCTCGATTTACGTTGTTTCGATTAGAGGACGTGCACCTGTCGGTCAAGACAAGCACAATACCCGGAGGTCGAAATTGACCCCATTGTACTTGTTTCGATTAACGTCGTCAAAAATTTTGTTAACTTCAACTTCGATTTACCGTCGTCAGTCGATTTACAGTAGCGAGCACAAAAAGTGCAACCTTGGGTAAAATTATCTTTAAGTGCGATAAAAAAATGGTGACCAGTTCAAAATATTTCTTTGGGTTATTAATCCCTACAGTTATAGATACCTATTATCAATAACATTATGTAAAAATTTTTAATTAATGATAAATTATTTTGTCATTTATTAAAAAGAGTGCGAATTTCATGGGAGCAATAAAAATGCAACAGCATAAATTTTAATGTGTTTATTTAAATTAAATAGTAATTCTTACAAAAAAAAAATCTTAAAATTAATATTTAGTGGCGTAGCCCTTATTTTTTATGACTTCTTGCAACCTAGAAGGCATAGAGTAGACTAAAGCTATTAATGTGTTAATGGATATTTTCTCCCATTCACTTTTCAAAATTTCTTCTAATTGCATCTTATTTGACGGATGTTTCCTCTTAACTTTTCTATGGGGTTTAGATCGGGAGACTGTGATGGCCAATCCAAAACATTGACATCATTGTCGCTTAAAAAGTTTCGAGCTAAGCGACTTGAGTGCTTTGGATCGTTATCCTGTTGGAATATGCTAACAGGAGGCATTTTTTCCCGCAGATGAGGAAGCATGTGTTCTCCAAGGATTTCACAGTACTTCTTGGCATTCATTTTTCCTTCGATTTGAGTTAAGGGACCTACCCCATCACGGGAAAACGCACCTGTAAATATGTGACGTAAAATCAATAATTTTTTTTAGCCCACACCATTATTGATCCACCGCCATGTTTTACGGTTGGGAGTTGATATCTTGGAGAATATCTCTGGCCAGGCGGTCTTCGAACAAAATTTATCCCATCGGAGCCAAACAAATTAAATTTGCTTTCATCGCTCCACAAGACTTTAGCCCATTGTTCATTTGATCAATCCTTGTAACGTTTTGCAAATTCCAGGCGCTTCTTTTTATGGATTGCACTGATGAGAGGTTTCTTTGCGGGTCGTCTCGCATGCAAATTAGCCTCTTTCAACCTACGGCGAACAGTGTGAACGCCTATAGAGACTCCCATTTGCTCATTACGCGAAATTAGCAACGTCCACTGCGGTCTTTCGTGGATCTTTTTTAACCAGTGCAATCATCTGGCGGTCTTGGCGAGAGGTAGTTTTATGAGGATTACCACTATCTGGTTTCCTTTCCACACTATTTCTCAAGGAAAATCGAGATTTAATCCGACATACGGTTGATTGATTTACACCAAAGAGGTGTCCAACTTCACGCATGGATTTTCCTTCTTCTAAGGCTTTAATGATTGCAGTTTTGCTGTCAGCTGAGAGCTGCTTCTATTACAAAACACGTGTTGTATAACTTATTTAAGAAATTTTCAATTATAATTAAATAAATATCTTACTTTAACTATTTTTTTTATTATGTTGCATTTTTTTGCTCGCTAAAAATGTGTACTTTTTTCACTAATTCAAAAATATTTAACTTTTTAAAGCAGAATTTGGAATAAACTGTGGTTACTTTGAAAACTTATAATTGAAAGAATTAACAGCAAAAGAAAATAGATAAATTAGTTACCGTTATTTTGAAACAGATCTTATTAAAGATCATATGGCACAATGTTGCATTTTTTGTGCTCGCTACTGTACATCGCCTCTGTTGTTTATAAATAAAACAGTAGATAGTATGCTGGCTTATTAGACGTAAAGTAAGGATTTCAGTTCCAGACCAAACATCAAAATAAAATAAAAAAAAGATATTTTTTCGGCGATTTCTTCTCAGCAAATTTCTGGTAAAACCGATGAGAGTAAATAAAATGGCCATCAAGGCTTTTCAAAAATCTGTCGTTTGGAGTCGACTTTAAAACTGGGACAAATACAACTTAAGTAGTGTGAGGATCTAGGTCAATAATCCTGACCGAAGGGTTGTCATGACCAATCTTTGCATCTTTCTAAGGAAGCAAGTATAAATCATCGAAGAGAGAACAAGAAAAAAATTTCAAAAACTTTTAAGTCTCAAAAGAAGTCAAGAAAATGGGAAAACGAAAGGATT
>JABZEU010000179.1:0-12995 GCA_014635995.1 Sarcophaga peregrina
ACCTGCATGATCGTTTTAAGGGTTAGTTGATTGTGTAGTTGTTTTTATTTGTATTGCTTTTGGATTCACTGGACGGACAGAATGAGTATGTGTAACATTTTTGTGTGTGGTTGACCATCTTTTGATTGAAAGTGAGTACGTAGATAGGTAGGTATTGTTGAAAAAATAGAATAGTTGTACGTGTTGCTCTTGTTGTGTTTTTGTGTTAGAAGGATCTTCAATTTTAAACTGACAAGAAATTCATGTCCCGTATTGATCAGGGTCAAATGTTAAAGAAATAGAAATTGTTGTATTTTTTTTTTTGTGTTAGAAGGATCTTCAATTTTAAACTGATAAGAAATTCATATTACGTTTAGTCCTTAGGATGAACACCTATGCGATCGTTTTAAACTGATAAGAAAGGGTAGGTGGGTTTTGTGATTACATTTTTATTTTTTTATTATTTTATAATTGCGAAGAAATAGAAATATAGTTGTAGGTGTTGTTGTTGTTGTTGTGTTTTTAAGTTAGAAGGGTTTTTAATTTTAATCTAGTTAAAAGGGATGAACATGATCACACATGATAGGATTCTTGAGGTAATAAATTCTTGTCACGTTTTAGTCCCTATGTTTTTTTTTTTTTTTTTTTTTGTATTTGTGTACAGGATGAACACCTGCGTGATCGTTTTCCTGAGTAAATAAATAATAACATCGTATTCCCAAATAGAAACATGATTGTGCATGCTCATTTTGTTTGTATTACTTTGCAAACGAATGGTTGGACAGAATGAGTGCGAGTAACGTTTTTAATGTGTGAAGTTTGCCATCCTTACCTGTGTGATCGTTTTCGTGGGATAATAAGTCTTGGCAAGTGTTGATCATGATCAAATGTTTAAGAAATAGAAATATTGTTGTACATGTTGTTGTTGGTATATTTCTGTGTTAGAAGGGTAGGGTAGATTGGTTTGACTATTTCTTTTTTTTGTCAGATTTAATGTTGAAGAAATAGAAATATAGTTGTACTTGTTGTTGTTGTTATGTTTTTTGTGTTAGTGGGATCTTTAATTTGAAACTGATTAGAAAGTCTTGTCACGTGTTGGTCATAGTGTTGTTGTTGCTTTTTATTTTTTGTGAGATTTAGTGTTGAAAAAATTGAAAAAGCGATCTTGCCTGCTTCTTCTTGTTCTTTTTACTTGTATAGCTTTGTATTACGTTTGGAATTATTGGACGGATAGAATGAGTGTGTGGACTTTTCCTTGTAATATAGGGTACCGTAAAGTCATGTTGTCGACTTATACAATGTTATGCTTTTGTTTATTCTTATTTTATTTTTTTTTTTTTTTTTTTTTTTTTTGTAAATTTTAATGTTAAAGAAATATAGTTGTATGTGTTGTTGTTGTGTTAGAAGGATCTTCAATTTTAAACTCATCAGAAAGGGTTGGTTTGTTGGTTGTGTAGTTGTTTTTATTCTTTTTTGTGTAATTTCAAGTTGAAGGAATATAAATATAGTTGTATGTGTTGTTGTTATTTTTTATTACATGATCATGGTCAAATGCTTTACATTTTTTTTTTTTTTAACATTTAGTTCAAAAATAATGTTTTTACAAGGTAATCAATTTTTAAAATACTTGACAAAGAATTTTGGATGTGATTTATTATACTACTTTTTTAAACACCTAAATGGTTGTTGTTGTTTTTTTTTTTTTATTTTTTGTGAGATTTAGTGTTGAAAAAATTGAAAAAGCGATCTTGCCTGCTTCTTCTTGTTCTTTTTACTTGTATTGCTTTGTATTACGTTTGGAATTATTGGACGGATAGAATGAGTGTGTGGACTTTTCCTTGTAATATAGGGTACCGTAAAGTCATGTTGTCGACTTATACAATGTTATGCTTTTGTTTATTCTTATTTTATTTTTTTTTTTTTTTTTTTTTTTTTGTAAATTTTAATGTTAAAGAAATATAGTTGTATGTGTTGTTGTTGTGTTAGAAGGATCTTCAATTTTAAACTCATCAGAAAGGGTTGGTTTGTTGGTTGTGTAGTTGTTTTTATTCTTTTTTGTGTAATTTCAAGTTGAAGGAATATAAATATAGTTGTATGTGTTGTTGTTATTTTTTATTACATGATCATGGTCAAATGCTTTACATTTTTTTTTTTTTAACATTTAGTTCAAAAATAATGTTTTTACAAGGTAATCAATTTTTAAAACACTTGACAAAGAATTTTGGATGTGATTTATTTTATTACTTTTTAAACACCTAAATGGTTGTTGTTGTTTTTTTTTTTTTTAATTTTTGTGCTATTTATTTTTAAGTTGTTATCCGTGATGATTTTCTTGTGTACATTGGTAGGTATTGTTGAAGAAATGGAAATATAGTTGCACGTATTGCTGTTACTTTTACGCCATAAGGTTCTTTAATTTTAACATATCCAACTGTATTGGTCAAATATGGGATAACAACACACTGTCGCTGAAAACAATAACAATGGCAGATCAAATGTGAGATATCTGTTTTAATGTATTTACTCTCCATTACTTCTAAAATATACTACCCCTTAACCTACATTCCATAGTATAAATAGACTTGTTTTAAGGATTTAGAACTCATTCCTATTTTAAACATTTTATCATTTACGTTTTTAAAATCGAAAAAAAGAAGAAATGGATTGTGAAAAGAACAACTGCGTTTGACAACTGAAGCGCGTCTCCGAAGAAAATTTATGGACGAACTTAAAGTTCGAAGTCGAACTTTTAAGAGCTAAGGCATTGATACTAAATGTAAAGTCGAGTAAATACTTGAAAGCGCTTTTTGAAACATTACTCGTAAAATATGTAGTAAAAGAAATCTACAGAAATCTACTTCAATGGTGGGCCGATTTAATTGACGTCTTCCCTGAGGAGAAGATAGTACCTGTTGTGGAAATATTAAATTTTTCGACGATGATGTCCCCTTTGACGGAAGAAAATATTATATATTATTTAAATCATTCACGGAACGTGATATTGATTAATATTGGAAATAAAAAAATAAATAAATAAATAAGGTCTTTTATTTATTGAACGGAATTTTATTTTTTTCAGGTTTCATTCGTTTGAGTTTATTGAAAATTATAATTCATTGAAAATACAATTTTTATATTTAGTAAGATTATAAAAATTAATTATAAATTTAGGTTCATTTTCAGCTTGATATAGCTTATGTATATAAAATATACAGTGGCAGGTATCAGGACCGCATGCACTGTTTTCAGGTTGCCAACATACTCCAGTTGCGTTTGTATGTTGATGAGTTTAGTTTTATCTGTATCAGAAATCATACGCGAGAATAATTTTAAAAAGTTGTATATTTCCTTCAAAATCATTGCATATTAATCTATTGTTACTGCATGCTCATGTGTAAAGTTTGCGAATACCCGTTTATGTTGATGGTTTTAATGTTTATATGATTTGAAGATCACTCGTAAAGATAGGTCCTTTCATCTTTATGATTATGTATTTCAATACTGATATTTATATCCCTTTTGTGTTCGGGATCTTACTGAAAACAGTAGATGTTGTGTTAAGTTAATTATATTAACTTCTTCTAATGTTTTTTTTTTTTTTTTTTGGTATTAATTTTGATTTCATTTATATCCGATCACAATCTACTTTATATCTGCTCACGATCTGCTTTAAACCTGATATTGATATACTTTGTATCTTAAAAACAAAAATTGTTTTTCTTTGTTGGTTTCTGTTAGCGCGATATATTTTCGTCGTGTATGCTTTTGCCTATTTTATTTTTTTTTTTTTTTTTTTTTTTTTTTGTAAATTTTAATGTTAAAGAAATATAGTTGTATGTGTTGTTGTTGTGTTAGAAGGATCTTCAATTTTAAACTCATCAGAAAGGGTTGGTTTGTTGGTTGTGTAGTTGTTTTTATTCTTTTTTGTGTAATTTCAAGTTGAAGGAATATAAATATAGTTGTATGTGTTGTTGTTATTTTTTATTACATGATCATGGTCAAATGCTTTACATTTTTTTTTTTTTTAACATTTAGTTCAAAAATAATGTTTTTACAAGGTAATCAATTTTTAAAACACTTGACAAAGAATTTTGGATGTGATTTATTTTATTACTTTTTAAACACCTAAATGGTTGTTGTTGTTTTTTTTTTTTTAATTTTTGTGCTATTTATTTTTAAGTTGTTATCCGTGATGATTTTCTTGTGTACATTGGTAGGTATTGTTGAAGAAATGGAAATATAGTTGCACGTATTGCTGTTACTTTTACGCCATAAGGTTCTTTAATTTTAACATATCCAACTGTATTGGTCAAATATGGGATAACAACACACTGTCGCTGAAAACAATAACAATGGCAGATCAAATGTGAGATATCTGTTTTAATGTATTTACTCTCCATTACTTCTAAAATATACTACCCCTTAACCTACATTCCATAGTATAAATAGACTTGTTTTAAGGATTTAGAACTCATTCCTATTTTAAACATTTTATCATTTACGTTTTTAAAATCGAAAAAAAGAAGAAATGGATTGTGAAAAGAACAACTGCGTTTGACAACTGAAGCGCGTCTCCGAAGAAAATTTATGGACGAACTTAAAGTTCGAAGTCGAACTTTTAAGAGCTAAGGCATTGGATACTAATGTAAAGTCGAGTAAATATACTTGAAAGCGCTTTTTGAAAACAGTGACTCGTAAAATATGTAGTAAAAGAAATCTACAGAAATCTACTTCAATGGTGGGCCGATTTAATTGACGTCTTCCCTGAGGAGAAGATAGTACCTGTTGTGGAAATATTAAATTTTCGACGATGATGTCCCCTTTGACGGAAGAAAATATTATATATTATTTAAATCATTCACGGAAATGATATGATTAATATTGGAAATAAAAAAATAAATAAATAAATAAGGTCTTTTATTTATTGAACGGAATTTATTTTTTCAGGTTTCATTTCGTTTGAGTTTATTGAAAATTATAATTCATTGAAAATACAATTTTTATATTTAGTAAGATTATAAAAATTAATTATAAATTTAGGTTCATTTTCAGCTTGATATAGCTTATGTATATAAAATATACAGTGGCAGGTATCAGGACCGCATGCACTGTTTTCAGGTTGCCAACATACTCCAGTTGCGTTTGTATGTTGATGAGTTTAGTTTTATCTGTATCAGAAATCATACGCGAGAATAATTTTAAAAAGTTGTATATTTCCTTCAAAATCATTGCATGTTAATCTATTGTTACTGCATGCTCATGTGTAAAGTTTGCGAATACCCGTTTATGTTGATGGTTTTAATGTTTATATGATTTGAAGATCGCTCGTAAAGATAGGTCCTTTCATCTTTAGGGTTATGTATTTCAATACTGATGTTTATATCCCTCTTGTGTTCGGGATCTTACTGAAAACAGTAGATGTTGTGTTAAGTTAATTATATTAACTTCTTCTAATGTTTTTTTTTTTTTTTTTGGTATTAATTTTGATTTGATTTATATCCGATCACAATCTACTTTATATCTGCTCACGATCTGCTTTAAACCTGATATTGATATACTTTGTATCTTAAAAGCAAAAATTGTTTTTCTTTGTTGGTTTTTGTTAGCGCGATATATTTTCGTCGTGTATGCTTTTGCCTATTTTATTTTTATTTCTTGTCATTGTCATGTTTTAGATAAACATTTTCTACCTCAATGTTTAAATTGTTTATTTTATTAGCTAGATCATCATATATTTGTGCTATATATATATTATTTTTTTTTTTTTTTTGGTTACAACATTTTTGTTTTTATAATTATGCCTATAAAAACTTTATTCAACTTTTGTTAATATATATCATCTCTTTCGCTTTTCTAATAAATTATGTTAGATTCTTTAAGCTCTTCAATAATAGAGATTATTTCGTTTTGTTGATTGTTGTGACCAGCACCTTGCGATGTAAGAAGTAAACGTAGTCTGTCAACTAGTTCATTAGGATCATTCCAATGTATGTAGTTTGATGTCCGATTATCTAGTAATTTTAGCATTAAGCCGCTACCTTTTGTTAAAATGTTTGTTGTTGTTTCGAATAAATGTTTAATTATTTTTATATATTTGAATGCTCGTGTTCCTTTCACTTGTTCATTAGGCTCATAGCGACGTTTATGTGCATTAGTATGAATTAAAATCTCTTTATATTTTTTTAAATCATTTTTAGAATAATGGAGAGGTTTTTTATGAAATACTAGTACAAATAATCCGGGCGTCATTTTCAATTTCATATTTCCTAACCGTACAGTATTATCTCTATTAAATATTAATTTTTCCTTGGCATATCTCCAACTTCCGTCTGCATCTTGATTAAAACCATACACTTTATCTAATTGCTTATTATTAATAAGTGATTGAATATTTTCAAATAATGGATAGTTTTTCGTCAGCTTCAAACGTTGTTTTCTTTTCAAGTTTTCCATACATGTACTTGATACAGGTTTATTATGTCCATAGTTTTCTTTATCATCATAATCATCAGTTGACATATATTCATATTGAAAATCGTTATTATCACTATTATCAATAGTGTTGACTATATCCTTATGCTTATCTTCAAGTCTTTCGATGATTTTATTATTGTCATTTACGTCATCATAATCAACTTTTCCGATGATTTCATTATCACCATTTGAGTCATCATAATCATCGTCATCATCAATAGTGTCGTCTATATCCTTATGCTTATCTTCAAGTTTTCCGATGATTTCACTATCACCATTTGCATCATCATAATCATCGTCATCATCAATAGTGTTGTCTGTATACGTATCCTTATGTTTATATTTAAGTCTTCCGACGATTTTTTAAGTGGTTTTGTTATTGGTTGAAAGGTATCTTCTAACAAATTAAGTCTATCTCTTTGATTCAGTTTAATATTTTTAAACTTTTCCTTTAGAACAGCTCTTGTCTTCACAAGATCTTCTAACATTTTATTATAATTATTTGTAGACATTATAATAATTTTTTGTATTAATTTTGATCTGCTTGCTATCTGATTATGATCTGCTTGCTATCTGCTCACGAACTGCTTTATATCTGGTTACGACCTGCTTTATATCTGCTTACGATCTGATTTATACCTGATTACGATTTAATGATTTGTATAAGCTGTACTAGCTATACAAGCAGGCTGTATAAGCTGTACTAGTTATACTAGCAGGCTGTATACGCAGTACTAGCTATACAAGCAGGCTGTATACGCAGTACTAGCTATACAAGCAGGCTGTATAAGCAGTACTAGCTATACAAGCAGGCTGTATAAGCTGTACTAGCTATACTAGCAGGCTGTATAAGCAGTACTAGCTATACAGCCTGCTAGTATAGCTAGTACAGCTTATACAGCCTGCTAGTATAGCTAGTACAGCTTATACAGCCTGCTAGTATAGCTAGTACAGCTTACACAGCCTGCTTGTATAGCTAGTACAGCTTATACAGCCTGCTTGTATAGCTAGTACTGCTTATACAGCCTGCTAGTATAGCTAGTACAGCTTATACAGCCTGCTTGTATAGCTAGTACAGCTTATACAGCCTGCTTGTATAGCTAGTACTGCTTATACAGCCTGCTAGTATAGCTAGTACAGCTTATACAGCTGCTAGTATAGCTAGTACAGCTTATACAGCTGCTAGTATAGCTAGTACAGCTATACAGCCTGCTTGTATAGCTAGTACTGCTTATACAGCCTGCTTGTATAGCTAGTACTGCGTATACAGCCTGCTTGTATAGCTAGTACTGCTTATACAGCCTGCTAGTATAGCTAGTACTGCGTATACAGCCTGCTTGTATAGCTAGTACTGCTTATACAGCCTGCTAGTATAGCTAGTACAGCTTATACAGCCTGCTTGTATAGCTAGTACTGCTTATACAGCCTGCTTGTATAGCTAGTACAGCTTATACAAATCATTAAATCGTAATCAGGTATAAATCAGATCGTAAGCAGATATAAAGCAGGTCGTAACCAGATATAAAGCAGTTCGTGAGCAGATAGCAAGCAGATCATAATCAGATAGCAAGCAGATCAAAATTAATACAAAAAATTATTATAATGTCTACAAATAATTATAATAAAATGTTAGAAGATCTTGTGAAGACAAGAGCTGTTCTAAAGGAAAAGTTTAAAAATATTAAACTGAATCAAAGAGATAGACTTAATTTGTTAGAAGATACCTTTAAACCAATAACAAAACCACTTAAAAAAATCGTTGGAAGACTTAAATATAAACATAAGGATACGTATACAGACAACACTATTGATGATGACGATGATTATGATGATGCAAATGGTGATAGTGAAATCATCGGAAAACTTGAAGATAAGCATAAGGATATAGACGACACTATTGATGATGACGATGATTATGATGACTCAAATGGTGATAATGAAATCATCGGAAAAGTTGATTATGATGACGTAAATGACGATAATAAAATCATCGAAAGACTTGAAGATAAGCATAAGGATATAGTCAACACTATTGATGATGATGATAATAACGATTTTCAATATGAATATATGTCAACTGATGATTATGATGATGAAGAAAACTATGGACATAATAAACCTGTATCAAGTACATGTATGGAAAACTTGAAAAGAAAACAACGTTTGAAGCTGACGAAAAACTATCCATTATTTGAAAATATTCAATCACTTATTAATAATAAGCAATTAGATAAAGTGTATGGTTTTAATCAAGATGCAGACGGAAGTTGGAGATATGCCAAGGAAAAATTAATATTTAATAGAGATAATACTGTACGGTTAGGAAATATGAAATTGAAAATGACGCCCGGATTATTTGAACTAGTTTTTCATAAAAAACCTCTCCATTATTCTAAAAATGATTTAAAAAAATATAAAGAGATTTTAATTCATACTAATGCACATAAACGTCCGCTATGAGCCTAATGAACAAGTGAAAGGAACACGAGCATTCAAATATATAAAAATAATTAAACATTTATTCGAAACAACAACAAACATTTTAACAAAAGGTAGCGGTTTAATGCTAAAATTACTAGATAATCGGACATCAATCTACATACATTGGGATGATCCTAATGAACTAGTTGACAGACTACGTTTACTTCTTTCATCGCAAGGTGCTGGTCACAACAATCATCAAAACGAAATAATCTCTATTATTGAAGAGCTTAAAGAATCTAACATAATTTATTAGAAGAACGAAAGAGATGATATATATTAACAAAAGTTGAATAAAGTTTTTATAGGCATAATTATAAAAACAAAAATGTTGTAACCAAAAAAAAAAAAAAAATAATAATAATAATATATATATATATAGCACAAATATGATGATCTAGCTAATAAAAGAAACAATTTAAACATTGAGGTAGAAAATGTTTATCTAAATGACAAGATATAAAAATAAAATAGGCAAAAGCATACACGACGAAAATATATCGCGCTAACAGAAACCAACAAAGAAAAACAATTTTTTTTTTTAAGATACAAAGTATATCAATATCAGGTTTAAAGCAGATCGTGAGCAGATATAAAGTAGATTGTGATCGGATATTAATCAAATCAAAATTAATACCAAACAAAAAAAAAAAAAAACATTAGAAGAAGTTAATATAATTAACTTAACACAACATCTACTGTTTTCAGTAAGATCCCGAACACAAAAGGGATATAAATATCAGTATTGAAATACATAATCATAAAGATGAAAGGACTTATCTTTACGAGTGATCTTCAAATCATATAAACATTAAAACCATCAACATAAACGGGTATTCGCAAACTTTACACATGAGCATGCAGTAACAATAGATTAATATGCAATGATTTTGAAGGAAATATACAACTTTTTAAAATTATTCTCGCGTATGATTTCTGATACAGATAAAACTAAACTCATCAACATACAAACGCAACTGGAGTATGTTGGCAACCTGAAAACAGTGCATGCGGTCCTGATACCTGCCACTGTATATTTTATATACATAAGCTATATCAAGCTGAAAATGAACCTAAATTTATAATTAATTTTTATAATCTTACTAAATATAAAAATTGTATTTTCAATGAATTATAATTTTCAATAAACTCAAACAAATGAAACCTGAAAAAATAAAATTCCGTTCAATAAATAAAAGACCTTATTTATTTATTTATTTTTTTATTTCCAATATTAATCAATATCACGTTCCGTGAATGATTTAAATAATATATAATATTTTCTTCCGTCAAAGGGGACATCATCGTCGAAAAATTTAATATTTCCACAACAGGTACTATCTTCTCCTCAGGGAAGACGTCAATTAAATCGGCCCACCATTGAAGTAGATTTCTGTAGATTTCTTTTACTACATATTTTACGAGTAATGTTTCAAAAAGCGCTTTCAAGTATTTACTCGACTTTACATTTAGTATCAATGCCTTAGCTCTTAAAAGTTCGACTTCGAACTTTAAGTTCGTCCATAAATTTTCTTCGGAGACGCGCTTCAGTTGTCAAACGCAGTTGTTCTTTTCACAATCCATTTCTTCTTTTTTTCGATTTTAAAAACGTAAATGATAAAATGTTTAAAATAGGAATGAGTTCTAAATCCTTAAAACAAGTCTATTTATACTATGGAATGTAGGTTAAGGGGTAGTATATTTTAGAAGTAATGGAGAGTAAATACATTAAAACAGATATCTCACATTTGATCTGCCATTGTTATTGTTTTCAGCGACAGTGTGTTGTTATCCCATATTTGACCAATACAGTTGGATATGTTAAAATTAAAGAACCTTATGGCGTAAAAGTAACAGCAATACGTGCAACTATATTTCCATTTCTTCAACAATACCTACCAATGTACACAAGAAAATCATCACGGATAACAACTTAAAAATAAATAGCACAAAAATTAAAAAAAAAAAAACAACAACAACCATTTAGGTGTTTAAAAAGTAATAAAATAAATCACATCCAAAATTCTTTGTCAAGTGTTTTAAAAATTGATTACCTTGTAAAAACATTATTTTTGAACTAAATGTTAAAAAAAAAAAAAAATGTAAAGCATTTGACCATGATCATGTAATAAAAAATAACAACAACACATACAACTATATTTATATTCCTTCAACTTGAAATTACACAAAAAAGAATAAAAACAACTACACAACCAACAAACCAACCCTTTCTGATGAGTTTAAAATTGAAGATCCTTCTAACACAACAACAACACATACAACTATATTTCTTTAACATTAAAATTTACAAAAAAAAAAAAAAAAAATAAAAATAAAATAAGAATAAACAAAAGCATAACATTGTATAAGCCGACAACATGACTTTACGGTACCCTATATTACAAGGAAAAGTCCACACACTCATTCTATCCGTCCAATAATTCCAAACGTAATACAAAGCAATACAAGTAAAAAGAACAAGAAGAAGCAGGCAAGATCGCTTTTTCAATTTTTTCAACACTAAATCTCACAAAAAATAAAAAGCAACAACAACACTATGACCAACACGTGACAAGACTTTCTAATCAGTTTCAAATTAAAGATCCCACTAACACAAAAAACATAACAACAACAACAAGTACAACTATATTTCTATTTCTTCAACATTAAATCTGACAAAAAAAAGAAATAGTCAAACCAATCTACCCTACCCTTCTAACACAGAAATATACCAACAACAACATGTACAACAATATTTCTATTTCTTAAACATTTGATCATGATCAACACGTGCCAAGACTTATTATCCCACGAAAACGATCACACAGGTAAGGATGGCAAACTTCACACATTAAAAATGTTACTCGCACTCATTCTGTCCAACCATTCGTTTGCAAAGTAATACAAACAAAATGAGCATGCACAATCATGTTTCTATTTGGGAATACGATGTTATTATTTATTTACTCAGGAAAACGATCACGCAGGTGTTCATCCTGTACACAAATAAAAAAAAAAAAAAAAAAAAAAAACATAGGGACTAAAACGTGACAAGAATTTATTACCTCAAGAATCCTATCATGTGTGATCATGTTCATCCCTTTTAACTAGATTAAAATTAAAAACCCTTCTAACTTAAAAACACAACAACAACAACAACACCTACAACTATATTTCTATTTCTTCGCAATTATAAAATAATAAAAAAATAAAAATGTAATCACAAAACCCACCTACCCTTTCTTATCAGTTTAAAACGATCGCATAGGTGTTCATCCTAAGGACTAAACGTAATATGAATTTCTTATCAGTTTAAAATTGAAGATCCTTCTAACACAAAAAAAAAATACAACAATTTCTATTTCTTTAACATTTGACCCTGACCAATACGGGACATGAATTTCTTGTCAGTTTAAAATTGAAGATCCTTCTAACACAAAAACACAACAAGAGCAACACGTACAACTATTCTATTTTTTCAACAATACCTACCTATCTACGTACTCACTTTCAATCAAAAGATGGTCAACCACACACTAAAAATGTTACACATACTCATTCTGTCCGTCCAATGAATTCAAAAGCAATACAAATAAAAACAACTTCGCAATAAACTAACCCCTAAAACGATCATGCAGAACATGAGCTGACGGTACCCTATATCACTAGGAAAAGTGCACGCACTCATTCTGTCCGTCCAATGATTTCAAAACCAATACAAGTAAAATGGCCTCACAACCTCCAAACACTAAAAACTATTATGCAGGTGTACATCTTGTATAGAAAAAAAACTGTCATATACATTACATGTTACAAACCAATCAACAATCTAAACGACCGACTGTAGCGTAGGCATGCTCCCAAATTTGTATGGAGCAAGTGATTTCAGAAGGTACATAAACATACTACTCACCTCTGGATCAGCAAAGTCTTCCTTGTTGCTAAACTGATAGATGTTATCCGTAGATTTTAGAAATTCCTGCCATACAGTCTCCAATCGCTCCAACCGACACATCACCATCTCGAGATTTCAATCTTCTGGAGGAGCTTCAGCATAGGAA
>JABZEU010000018.1:0-33189 GCA_014635995.1 Sarcophaga peregrina
ATTGGAGCCAATGAGTAATCAGTTTTTAAAAGTATGCCTCTATGGAAATACCGAAAGATTAATCTGAATGAAATACTCGTCGCTGAATATGGTAATATTTTTATAACTTTTATCCCCTCATACATAAAAATTTGTATTTTTTTTTTTAATTTTAAAAGACGAGTTTCCACAAAGCATTATCTATTGAGTATGTACTAGGGATGCCAATCGGGAAATCCTGAATTCCGAGATTTTAAAAACTTGGCACTGGATTTCTCAGGATTTTCGGGATTGTAAATTCGTATATATTTTGACTCTACAAAAGGTCCTGAAAAAGAAATTCTATATTACTTGACTTCGATAATTGCATATCAGATGAGGAAAACCCTACTTCCAGTGACCCTATAAAACGAATTAAGAAGGTAACTGATTTAGATGATCAACTGTCCAAAGGAATAGATTTATTTAAATCAGAAGGTGGTAGAGGTGAATATTTACAAACTGCATATAGCGATCTGGGAACTATTTTACAAATAAATGTTGATTGCGAGATATGTTTTTCATCGGTAGGGTTTGTTGACAAGAAAATTCCTTTATGCCTATCAGATTGTACCCGAATAGTTTTCTTAAAACTAATGCATTTCCATATGTATGATTAACTTTTATTTTTGTTAATTTACGCTTTTTTGTTACATTTTGTCTTGCAGAAACTGCAAGGCATTTAATGAAATATAATTCCGATATGCATAATTGGAATACAAATGATTTTGTTAGCAAAATATTTTTACTATTAAGAGAAAATCGCGTGTTTTCCCGTGATTTTTCGGGATTTTTGGATCCCGAATAATCTCAAAATATCCCGGGATTTCGGGATCGGGATTTACAAAATTTTCTAATCCCAGGATTTTTAAAAATCGATCCGGTTTGTCATCAATAGTATGTACTGACATTGAACCCTTCATACGCGTTAATTCGTAGCAAACATGGGACGACAGAGATTCAAAATTAATTTACTTAATCCTTTGTGTAATTCTACCTTCAATATGGATTTGTTTTTAAATTTTTTTCTAAATCTTTCAGTATTATAATTTCCGCATATTGTGCAATTAGATCTGTTTTTTATAATTTTTTTTGGTTTGTAACAATAAATATGGGATAAAAAAAAATGGCGTACTTGTTTTTTAGGCTCCATAGCAATTGTACATTTTGTTAATTAATAAATAAAAACATTTCCACAAAGATGTCAAAGCAAAAGCTATCGCTGCTTTTTTAAAACTGTCGTTCATATTAAATGACAGTAAACATTAATAATTACGTTTCTATGGATGTAGGTATGTCATATCGCTCCTTTACTGCAACATTGTCATATCTCAAAAACTTAAAAATTTTTAGTTACTTAAGCAAAACTACTCTTTTAGACCTTCTGTACATGTTGAAAAAAAAAAATCAGTTTTATATCCCAAGCTGAACCAATGTTATAGCAAATATGTTTGCGGAATTAGATCATAGGACTCATGTCTTGAAAACTTAAATCGCATTTTGCCAAGTTCAAGTTTTTTTTTGAGATATGACTACGTTGCAATAACGAAGTGATATATGAAGGTATATATTTAAATAAAGTAAGCAGCAAGCAGAACGGAAAACTCAAATAAAATAATAAAAAGAAAACTAAAAATGCCGTAAAACCACATAAAAGCAAAAAATTAAATATAAAAAAAAAAACAGAAAATGTTGTTCAGGATATACTAAACTGAAGGAACAAAAAATAATCAAAAGTACTTCAAAGTAATCAAATTGTTTTCAATAATTCTTTTTGATAATTTTCAAATATTTAAAAAGAATTTATTACTTTTGTATAACTTTTGTTTCTTTCTGACAATTAGACTAATCGCCAGTAATAATCGATAATAAAATAATTCGATAATCGTAATCAACCAAAAATAATCGCACAATACAACTTCGACAGTCCGGACCTGTGCCAGTCCGGACGCTTTTACATTTTTTAAGCGAGAAAAGAAATTTAATTCCCATGTTTAATTCGCAATTTTTGTTATTCATACTTCATTTTCATTTTGCACTACCATTACTTCAGTTTCGGTACATTCTTTCACAATCGTGTTTGGCTAACTTTATACCAAGTGTCATTCATATTTTTAATTAATAAACGTAAACATACAACACTAGCTTTAAAGGAAAGGTTTAATATTTTACAAAGTCTTGATGAAGGAAAAACTATTAGGCAGGTTGGCCTAATTAAAAAAAAGTAAAGAGAAGATAAAACAATTTATTTTCCTATATAATGGGCCCGATAATGGCATAACTGAAGAAGATATCACTGATTGGGCAACTGGTGCAAATGAATTTTCATTAGATTTTTCCGATAAAGACATAATACAACACACTAAACGGAAAGAATCGCCAGTACTGCTCACAGACTCTGAAGACAACTTTGTAGAAATGGATGCAGTTTGTATTCAGCGGGATGAAGTCACCGTAGTCTAGTAGGTAGTGTGTTAGCTTATTAGACAGAAAGCCCGGGTTCGAATCCTAGGTCAGATATCAGGATGAAATTTAAAAAAATAAAACTATTTCCTCTGCGATATCCTATCAGCAGATTTCTAGCAAAAAACTCTGGAAGTCAATAAACCTGCCATGAAAAAGTTTCCCTCGATGTTAAATTGTAGATTTCGCTACTCATGTATAGAATTAATGCACAAAATATGAGTGGTGTGAGAAGCTAGGCGGTAATCCAAACCTCAGGGTTTTAATTCACTTAGATTACTTTAATAATTTTCACTTCTATAATCCGGATAACTCGATAATCCAAACATGCCTAAAACTATGAAAGTGCGGATTGTCGAAGTTCCACTGTAATTATAATCATTATTTCAACATTCAAAAAAAGTAATCAAATTACTAATCATTACGATAATAATTTGTAAAAATAACATAAGCCTTCTATGGTTATCTTATTAAAAACTAATTAGCAATTTGGATACGTATTGGGTATTAAGCTACGAAAAAGAGCCTAAAAAACGAATCCATCACTTAAATTTTCAGAGAAAATTCCTTTTTTAAATTTTTCCTAGTATTAATTGTAAACTTTTCATGGATTCTTCTAAACGAAGTTTTAAAGCAGTATTACTGCATAATGGTAACAATTATTCTTCTTTGTCGGTTCCATTCATTTGAAAGGATGTTATGAACATTTATTCATATTAACAAAAATAAAGTATGTACTCGGATCATGGTTGGACGTTAAGCGGCGATGTAAAAATATTGAATATGCTTCTGGATCAATAAGGAGGATACAGTAAATACCCCTGCTTCCCTTGTGATTGGGATGGTAGAAATAGAGCAAAACATTGGATCCTGATATTATTCTTCGTTAGCTAGACTCTTACCTCTCCCTTAGGACTCAGAGGGTATTGTTTAGGAATGTATTGTCTAAGACTGTATGTGTTACTTCTGGTGTTCCGCAGGGTAGCCATTTGGGTCCTTTACTGTTTTTATTGTTTCTGAATGATCTTCCTTCTGCTCTTTCTGATTGTAATATTCTGATGTATGCTGTCGACGTTAAATTATTTTATACTTTTGGTGATGATCATGGCCAGGCTGTTCTTCAGCAAAATATTGATTTGTTTGTTACTTGGTGCAGGATAAATTTAATGGATCTTAATTTGAGAAAATGTAAATGCATGGTTTTCTCTCGCCTTGTTGTAATCTCGTCCACTTATGTGATTAATTCTTGATCTTTGGAAACTGTGCCTCCATTTCTTGATTTGGGAATATTATTGGATATTAAATTGTCTTTTATTGATCATATTAGTTTGATGATTGGCAAAGCTCAAGCTGTTCTTGGTTTTGTGAAAAGATGGGCTAGGGAATTCATTGATCCTGATATAACAAAACTACTGTACATTTCCCTTCTTAGGTCTATTATGTATCGTATGCGTCTGTTATTTGGAATCCATACTATCGTTGTCATAGTGATTCAACCGAGTCTGTGCAGAGACAGTTTTTAATATTCTGTTTACGTGGTTTAGGATGGGATTATGCCAATGGGCTTCCGCCGTATGAGGATAGATTAGCTTTGGTAAAACTGCCAACTTTGGAACGGAGAAGGTCTGTTTTAGGTGTTTGTTTTATTTATAATCTGGTGAAAGGTGATATCGATTCTGAGATTTTGCTTTCTAACCTAAATTTCAACATTCCTGCAAGATTTACACGGCACTATCGTCCTCTTTCCTTAGATTTCTATAGATCGAATTATGTCTGTAATTTTCCTTTTCGTAGATTATGTAACGATTTTAATTTGCATTATGACTTAATAGGTTTTAATTGTAGTATTTGTAATATAAAACGTAGCTTTTATTCTAGCATTAATTTATAAATTATCGTATAAAAACGTATTTTTGTTCTTGTCTTAGTTAGTTCCGTTTCTTTTTTTGTTACCTTGTTCAGCTTGTGATTAAGTTCTGTAGCTGTTTTAAGTTCTCGTTGCCATAGATTTTCCCTTTCCCGCTATAGTCCGGACTGAAGTGTGTACGTGTCCCTACGTAATGGGGACGAGACCTCCGCGGTCGGGTGAGGGTGGGTTAGTGAGTATCATTAACCCCTTGAAATAAAAACGTTATGAAAGAGGTGCTAGATGATCATTTAAAAATGTCCCACCTCCACTACACATAAAATTAGGTATTATGAAGCCATTTATTTATTATTTATTTATTTATATGGAAATTTATTTCCATTTTATAAAAAAGGAAAACAATTTTTTACGTTTTTTATAAACCATAAGCAAATATGTAACATTTTCCACAATAAAGGTATAAACACATATAGGCAAGAGAGCAGCATGGCAACTCGATGGAAAATTATGCCAACAGTGTTTTCTGAACAGAAAAAAAGCTGATAAGAAAACAAAAATAATAATAAAAAATAATTTAAATTATGAAAAATTTCAGTGGTGGCTCTAACGAATTTTTTATGTACGTAAAAATAAAATCACAAAAATAAAAAAACCGCATATTTACACGTATTTATTTATATGCCAGAGATCCTTAATGAATTGTTTTTCTCTACTCATAAGTAAGAGCATGGAATTTTGAATATAAGTGAGTCAATTATTTTGAAAGTTACTCGAATTCATTCATTATTCATATAAAGTTGATTTATAAATACAGGTTGCAAATGAGTTTCTGCGCTTACTCGTCATTGACGTCAAACTCATACTGTTCGAAATATGTTTGATTCATAAGCCTTCTAATTCTGATTCATAACTTTAGAAATATACTTATAAATGAGATTCGTAGGACTCGAAGCATTCATCAAAATTTACAGTCTTAGTTGTTGTTCCATTTAAAAGAAAGACACATGAACGAAACAGATACAGTGGCAAGCAGAGAAAACACACAATCATTTAGTGAGCATTTTAGTATTCATGTGCGAATTATACTTATTTTGTGATTCTTGCAATATTTAATTATGGAAAGCCAAAATTAGCAACATCATCATTTAGTATGAATATGATGAGTACTTCAAACGTTAATTATGAGTAGAGTTTCCATGATTTTAAAATAAGCTTGAATGCGTATAAGTATCAGAAATCATGAGTATGATTCGATTCTACATACACAAAAACAATTCATATAACTTTAATAATGGACTATATATTTTCCTTAAAATTTCAAAAACTTAAAAAATAAACTCTTCGCATCTCGAGAAACTATTTCTTTCACAAATTGATTATTGTATTCATAAAAAATATATTTGGTTAACGGCCTTATGGAACGAATTGGAATACAAAATTAAATTAAGAAATTCTTTATAATTAAATTTTAATTTTTATAAATTCATGAATTGTTTTTCTATTTTTTGATTGTACATTACTCTTGAATAAGTATGTATTTTAAGCTGTTATTTAATTATTATTTTATGTTGCATTGGCATCACAAATTTGTTTTAGCTGCTCACAAAAATAGAAAATAATTTAATTTGGGCGGGAGCTGCCTAGGTTGTTGACTTGGATTTTTCTGTTCTGGCTTCAATATAAACGTTTTCATAAATTCGTATGTATTCTAAACTTGGGAGCTTTATGTTGTCTGTCGTCTATGTGTTTATACCATAAAAAGTCAATACACCCAATCATATTGCTTCTAACCTAAAGATGTGATTTGCCTACAAAAGACTTGATGCTGTTCCACATAATCCCGATATGATTCCAATCAAAATAAAATTCTAAATTTCAAAAGTTCCCCTTCAATTGTTAAACCCAATTTAATCGTATACTTTATATTTAAATGAATTTGAAATATATTACTTATACGCACCACATTACTTGTATTTGTATTTAAATAATTACTCTGAAAAGTAGGCAATAAAAAATATTTAATAATGTCGTGTATTAAACTAATGGAATTAAATATCACTCATACGTCGTATACTTGTTATTACAGCCAAACGAACTCGTTGGGATCAGAAAAAATAGTTCGTTATAGGCAAAGTTCGTAATAAACGGGGTGAAGTCATAGAAGAAAATATAAAATACCAAAAATATGTGTTTATTTCTCTTATCTATCAGCTGATTAAAGATGCTGGGTTATAATTTAATGCTGCCCAATTAAATAAAAGTAAAGTTCGTTATAAAAATGGTAAAATGTATGAAATTTAATTACTGGGATCATTTAAAGTAGTTCCTTTTAACTGAGAATTCGTTATAAACGAGTTCGTAATAAACGAAGTTTTTTCTATGAAAATTGTTATAAAACGTTGGGACTTGAAAATATGTACGTAATAACCATGGATTCGTTATAACCGAGTTCGTTATAAACGAGTTTGAGTTTGCATTATAGTTAGACCACGCTTATCTAGGGAGATACGTTCCAATAGGTTCCAGCGTTAAAGGAAGCAGTGTTAAACGAGTCAACTTAACATGTACATACAAAATACAGTTAAAATCATTAAAGCTAAAGACTTAGTTTGCAAGGTCCCAAACTGTATTATATATTTGACTGCCTATAATTTTGTTTAGGAGATTGTTTGGAAGATGTATTGTCACTAATCCTCAAACCAAAAAAGTCAAAAAAAAGCAAACATTAAAATATCATAAAATGAAACAATAAAATATTGCGAGTAAAATAACGAGTGTTATTTTAAGCAAACTCTATTGTGGAAGATTGATAAATAGGAGTTGAACACAAGAGTACCAAACTCCCAGAGAGAGAGTTGCGATTATAATAACGCGATGTAATTATAATTAGGGTCAAATGGGAGGGATAAAACAAGAAGATTTTGTAATATTCTTTTTAATATGGATAAATGTAGAGGTATCTTACCTTGTGAATGGATTTTACCCTAATGGAATTAAAAGTATGTGGATGTTGGTTGTGAATTGATTTCAATATCTTTTAATTTAATGCCAGAAAAAAAATTTTTCTTAAAGTTTCAAGTGGAAAAGGAGAAGTGAATTTACAAAATGATTTTATCCTTTACGAAAATTAAAATATAATAATTTATTTATGTCTGTAAATAAATTCTCTATACGGTAAAGATACTTTTAGAATACATTAATCGATAATAAATAAAATAATTTGATAATTCAACGAAAGTTTGAATATCATTTATAAAAATATAACGCAATTGCACTGTTTGAAATCGAATATTATTGAAAAAAAAAAAATTATTGCCCAAATTCTTGATAAAGTTAATTTGTAAGAAAATAGGAAAACAAAAATAATTTTAAATATTCCTTTGAAAATATTCCCTTTCACAAATGAAATCTGAATAAATAAAGACCAACAAAATAATTAAAAAAAAAAAAACAACAACATATTGCCTTCATTTATAATTTAATGTTAAACATTATAAAACTCTTGAATTTCTTGCCGGTATCTAACTTAAGGAGAGCTCAACATGAATGCTTTTGCATTTAAGCTGCTTTTTTAATATTGACAATATTGAATTTGAATATGTTTGCTTTGTGAAGTCGCCGTAGTCTAGTAGGTAGCGTGTTGGCTTATTAGATGTCAAGCCAGGGCAGGACATCAAAACAAAATTGAAACAGGATTTCTTCGGCGATTTCCTCTCAGCAGATTTCTGGCAATAACTCTGAGAATAAAACAAAACTTGCCATGAAAAGTTTCTCAAATAAAATCTGTCGTTCGGAGTCGACTTTAAAACCGTAGGTCCCGCCACACACAACATAACTGGTAAGATAAACTAGGTCAATAATCCTGACTGAAGGGTTATAATGACCAATTATATATGTATGTATTCTTCTTCTGCTACCATGGGCTTTATTCCTTCAATTTGAAAATATTTTTGTTATTTAATGCAATCCCTTAATTGTTAACGACTTTAATAATAACCCGTATTAGAATTCAGTAAATACACGTGATATTGCTTTCATTACGAGAAGATTTTAAAATATCCCATAACAAGGCAATACGAAAGTGGAAATGGTGTTGTTAAAATAATAAACAAAAGCTCCAAAAACAAACAGAGCAATGTTGACGTGATCAATGAATGAGTAAAAAAAAATATAGCAACAAAAATAAAACGCTTGTTTACAAGATCGACGAATAAAGAAGAATAAGGGATAAAAGGCGTATATAACCAACAACAAAATGAAGGGAAAAAAGAAGTAAACAAGAAACAGCAATGTGCAGTATAAAATAGCGGATAGAGAAATAAACCAACAACAACTAATCTACATAAACGAATGTAAACAAGAAACAACAAAAAGGGAAGAAGTTGTTTACATTTTTAGAATGTTCCCGAAGCCCCCCATCATCCTTCGAGGGCATTCATCACACTGATGATCCAGTAATATAAAAGGCAAGTTAAAGCGAGCAAAGAGGATTCAGAGTTCAGACTTTGAGTTGAATCAGTCGTATGTGCAGACGGCACGTTGTATTCGGTGTTTGAATTAAACTAGTCGTGTATAACAACGTTACGTTGGTTGAAGTTGTAAATCAATCGGTTGTGTGAAGACACGAGATCGAGCTACAATTCGGTTAGACTTGTGTGGAGATAAGTTGCGTTTGAACGAAGCAGTTGTTAGCGTTTACAAAAAAGGTTGTGAGCGAAGAATAACTAACAAGTGTTGTTGCTTACAAACAGGTTGTAAGCAGAGAATTATTACGAACAAACACATATTGCGGAAATTATCATTGTATACGTGGTATAAGCTGTAACAGTGGCACAAAAGCTATGGAGATAATAAAGAATTCATTAAAATCAAACACATATTTAATTTTACTTTATTTGCAATCTACGAACTATATTTTTAACGTTTTTATAATGTAAAAACGTAACAATATATACCATACGTAACTTCTTTAACAAAAAAATGAAAATACACGTTCATTGTATTTTTCTTTTTAACGTTTAAAAAATTATTTGACATTACGTATAAAAAGTTTCTTTGTATTCATTTCCACTTTTATCAATGCATCTATCGTACTTTAAACACAACAACAGCCTTTACGCACATTTACATCCACTACAAGCACTCAGTGCCCCAAACTAATTCTCATTTTTAACGTACATGTGTTCCTTGTATTTACAATTTCTCATTTGGAAATACTTGGTTCACCTTCACAAGGGAAATATAATAAAGTACTGTTCAACTGCAATTTGTTCTATCGAAAATTTCTCGGTTTGGCAACACAATACGTGACACTATGACACTAATTACGTTGGCATTAGGTGTGTGGAAATATAAATAATCCTTTATATACATACGTAACCACACTTAGGCGTAACCATAGTTTTACAGATACCATCAAAGCAAAATCCGTAGCTTACTTAATACAAAAGTAGTACTACAGTTACATGCTCGTTTATACACAGTTGAACGGATCAGCTTTCATAGTGTGTTAAAAAAAAATTCTATCTAAAACAAAAATTAGATGAGTTAAGGTATGAAAACACAAGGAGATATCTAACAGAGGAAAAAGCTGCAATCCATTTGATTCAGATCAATTTAACTATTTTTAAGGGTTTAGTTATGCCAAGGAGATGACACTAAGTAGGACACCACCATAGTACAAAATAGTGTAGGGATTAAATATGTACTAGGCAAATATAGCAGGTTACTAAAAAAACATATTATTGCATTGGAAAAAGAATCCATACATACACTGAGAGCTAAAAATGATTAAACACCACTGAAATAGTTCATTTTCTTACATGACCGAGCCAGCGCAGCCGCTAGATATTCATACGCTGTACAACGCCTATATCGTTAAGGGGCTCACACAGCTCACTGTTGAATCGAATGCGAAAATCATCGCCATCTCGCACTGGACCAAAGATCTTACGAAGATCTTTTCTCTCGAATACTCTCAAGGCTGCTGCATCAGTTCTTAATAAAGTTCATGCTTCTGCGCCATAAAGAAGTTCGGGTAATGAGCATCTTGTAGAGTTTTGTTAGTTTCGTCTTACGAGAGAGGTCTCTGCTACGCAATTGCCTATTGAGACCATAATAGCACCTGTTGGCAAGAGTAATCCTGCGCTTGATCTCCAGACTGACATCGTTTTCGGTGGTAACGGTGGAGCCAAGGTAGATTAATTCCTTGACTGTATCAAAAGTATAGTTATCGGCCGTAATTTGAGAATCAATACGCCGCACGGCTCTACTTGTCTATAACATAGACATCTTATCTAGACTTTCGTTAAATAGCACTAAAGTATAAAAAATTTCAAAATATTAATAAATTTTTTCGGGCACTCTCCTTAAGTGGCACAAGTGGTGAATTTGGTGATTGTTAGAATTTTATCCATAGTCTAAAATGTTTTTTGACGCTCTTATTATATTTATATCTATACATCAGTGGCCATTATAACCCTTCAGTGAGGATTACGGCCTAGCTTCTCACACCACTCATGTTGTGTTCGTTAATTTTATACGTAAGTGGCGGGACTTACAGTTTGACGTCTACTCCGAATGACAGATTTTTGAGAAACTTTTTCATGGCCGATTTATTTGCTGTCAGTGTTTTTGACAGAAATCTGCTGAGAGGAAATCACCAAAGAAATATTTTTATTCATATTTCATTTTGATACCTGACCTGGAAACGAACCCCGACTTTAGGTTTAAGCCAACACTACCTATTATACTACGGCGACTTCTAACAAAAATGTGTAATATTTCTAATTTTAAGTTCATTTGATAAGACACTAACTGCAGTACTTTTTGTCCCATTTTATAAAACGACGTGTCAATATTTCACGAATGTCAGCACTTTAATTTGCTATTTTGAATAAAACTAAAAAAAATTAAGAAAAAACTAAAAAAAAAAATTAAAAAGGAATGAAGAGTTCTGTCTTTCGGCTAAATTAACTATCTGACACCGCGTTATAACTTCTCAATGAAATTCAAGATATCCATTTCGGACAAGGAAGCCTGGAAAAAGGTTGTGGCACATTTTTTAAAAATCTCCGTTCACCGTTGACTTCAAATTTGATGGAACTTTTAAAGGTAGGATTTATTCCAAATTAATAGTCTATAAGGCTGGCAGATCACTTTAGCGTCTTTCAAGCAGAGATGTTGGCACTAAAGGCAAATATCCCCAAGCCGATAGCCTGGCAACTATCGAATTACTGAATTCAAATATGATAAGGACAATGTACAACTGTCGCTGATACCTCAATGAGATTGCAGAATCATATGATATCCTTATTATTAACATTCCAAGTAACTGTAGAGCGGTAACTGAGCAGGCATGGCATTACCATCGATTTGTCCCATGAATTCTTTGATGTTCTAGCCCGAATCTCATGGCTTATAATTTACAATACGAATACCGACTACAACGACAGTAAATGTGCTACTTCGAAAGTGGACTAAACTAAGGAACAAAAAGATTCTGGTAAAAGCAATAAAAGTGATTGAAATAGTTTAGGTGAGGTTAAGTTAGGTCAAAGTGGTAACTCCGTTGTAATGCCAGGGGTAAACGCAGTCCCTGTACTGACCAAGTTCCACCAAAATCTGGGAAAAGGAAGAAGTTCTTCAGCGCAAGGTGTCCACAACAACAGCGCAAGGGGTCCACTACCCTATACTGGAAAATCAGCCAGAAAGTTTAATGAACGAAGCTATATCCTTGATATCAATAGATGATAGCTCCGTTAAGCTCACAAGGAATAGTGAGCCAAATAATCTATATCTATACCTAGCAGCAGATGAGCACTGACAAAGAAAGTGAATAACAGTCTCGTCGGCCCTACAGTTTCCCTGAATTTTTGCTGAAATGAGAAAGTAATGTATTACGATTTGTTCCCGTGGACTGTATGCAAGTTTCCTGAGAATTATAAAAGGTAAGCGATGTATGATTTTTAATTTCCTATTTCATAAAGAAAATAATCGTATTTGAAATATTTATGCCACCTTATGTCTTATTCTGGATCAAAACATTTGCTTTAATCTCTAATGCTGTTCATGGTTCGTTGAATGTGGTACGTCTTAAGGAATAATATGGCTAGAGATATGTTACTAAATTCTGTTTGGTGATTAAATGCCAGAGAATAAAAATTTACTTATCAGCAAACTGAAAACTCAAACTGTTCGCCGTCCGAGATTAATACCCTCACTGTCATCAAATGTACCATGTCCGAATTGCGTTTTGCTCATCAAATAGTTTGTCATTCTGCCAACAAAAGGTTCTTTTAGAACCATAAAGATTTTAGAGAAGGAGATTGAATTTTCAATTTAAGCACCGACTTTTATCCACTCTTGAGGAATTGTTGCTTTCGTTTACGTGTTTTGTACAATGGTTTAATTCGATCACCGGGTACTGTACTTTTCAGAATTGACAAAGTACACGTCTTCTAACCTAATCTTACGTGTTCTCTTTTATGCAGCTGGATAGTTCTTTTTTTATGGTATTTATTTGGTGTATCTTTAATGTTGAATTGCAATAATTATTCAGACATCAATTAAAAACTAATAATTCAGCATCAACCGTTATTGAGACATCTTGTATTGAGATCAGAGTTATACAGATTCCATTTGGTATAACCATGGTGTTGCAGACTAAGGGATTTAAAGTCGTCTGTAAACGATACACTTTTGAAAAGTCTGTCATGGCAATTTTATTTACTCTCAGAGTTTTTACTAGAAATCTGCTGATAGGAAGTCACTGAAGTCCTATTTTTTCACATTCCATTTTGTTGGATATACTAGTACTACTCGACTATCTTGACTTCGAAGCTGTTGTTTGTCCACAACTGTCTGCTGCAATCTCCATATCTGTACATTATTGTGCATATTGGGCAAGAACTCATCCGTAAGCTTCATTAGTACATTTATAGTACAGTAGAGCAGTAGAAAAATGGATTGAAATGAGAATGGCTACAATATAAAGCCGGAATTTTGAGTCAATCTTGTGCAGACAATGTTTGACAGAAGTTTATGTTCTACGTATTGAATGCCTTATATTTGACAGCATAATTATACGCTTCACACGAAGTTTTTTAATTATTTTCCTCCTTCGGTTTTAAACATATTTCAGTTCGAAGATTTCCAGTTTTATTTAACCCTTCGTGACACACACTTTTAGCTTTTCACATTAGTACCACACTGGGCCTGACTAGACCCCATATAAATGTTAGTGTATTTGCATAAGTTAACATTATTTTTTTATGTAGATAATTTTAAAAATGGTTTAAAGTGCTTTAAATTATAACTCAAACTTCAGGTGGTTCATTAATCCAATTTCTTATTTTAATATTATAAAGTTTTTAATTCATAAAGAAATATAATTAGAGTACATTGAGTCAAAATTTGTCACGTTGTCAATCTAAACAACTGAAACACATATATTCTACTTTAGAATGTTGCTGACATACAGCATTTGAACATTTTGAACGGAAGAATCGAGGCTCTCAGCGAATTTTTTTCACTTTCGGTTGTGAATTCTATACAAGATTTCTTTACCTCTAGGGTATAAGCACCTCTTTTGGTAGTTATTATTTTGTTTGTATGAAATGAAAACAGAAATTCACAGACTGGATGTAGTAGAACCAAAATGGAATAAATTCGTTTATATTATTCAACTTACTTTTATGGGCTTACCAAGAACAGATTCTATAGCCGAAAGAGTACTAAATTGACCAAAAACATAAGTATTACTCATTCGGTTTTCGATATTTGGGAAAACTAAATAATTAGACAACGTGTTCAAAAAATTGCGTATATATTGTGTAAATTTAGTTTTCCCCCGGTATGGAAACAATTGCTCGTCAGTGGTTGTACTCTCATGAGGACTATAATTCTTCGGACGAAAATTCCATATATCTCGAATAGGCGCAACTTTATCTTGGAGTAATAGAAATGATCGTGTTCTTCCGTCGTCAAACCGAATGTATCTAGTCAGGGACATAAATCGATGAAGAGACATTACGGCCCTGAATATGGGTAAAATGTCAGTAAGCCACAAAACCCGTGGATTTTGAATGTTATTATGTGAAACTCCCATTGCTAAAAGAATGATGAAAGCGTATAATACATCTACTTTTAGATCCTTCCAAATTGGTTTGGTCTTGGTTTTTTATTTACATTTGCAGTATTCCATTTATTGACTGCTTCTCTTCCATACCAATTTGTTTGTAACACTATGGTGTCCGTAATATTTGGTGTAAACATTTTTTTGAAAACTTCAAGTGGAGTAGAGGTTTGTTCTTTACGTCCAGCTCGAAAACGCATCACATTATGTTGACGAGTACGGACACCACTGGTCGGCTGGTTTTTATTCCATATGTTATCATATTTTCCAATGAAACAATTATTATTCTCTTCACCTATTTCAGAACCGCAGTCTTCCTCCTCTTCATCACTGTCGTTTTCTACATTTGGTTCAATTACCAAATCATTTTCAAAGTTCGATGCGTCATCTTCGTATAGCAAGTAATCTTCATCATTTTCATCCAAAAATTGATCATCTTCTTCATGTTGTCCGGCTTCCTCATTAGCTCTTTCACGCTCTAAGTCATTTGCCAAAGTCTCGGCAATTCTGGTGTACAAATCCGTATCGAAGTTACTAGAACATCGCGTATTGAAAATAAATTCTAATTCATCATTCGTTTTTTAAAAATTTCCAATTTTAACACTTTTTTAGAAAAAATTTCTCATAAACACTTTAAAAGCTCGCGTCAAAAAAAGTGGGTCTGGCTAGTATCAGCATTTGTTGATTTGTTGTTTCTGAATAATTTTATAACTAGTTTGAGCCACTAAGAGTTGAGTAAATGTGTAAACACGTAGACGACAGAGAGACCAACTGTTCGTTCTGCCGTATGCCGACTGCTCAAATTCTTTGAAGACAGGACAGAAAAAAAAACCGCTGATAAAAAACCAAAACGGTAAATAATAATTTAAATTATGAAAATTCCAATGGTGTCACCATCGAATATTTTACGTACGCAAAAATAATATCACAAAAAATAAAAAACTCTCTTACTCACATATACATATTTATGTATGCATATGACAGAGATCCTCAATGAATAGTTTGTCTCTACTCATAAGCACTCATGAAATGTTGAATATCAGTTAGTCAACAATATTGAAATTTACTCCGATTCATTTGTACTCTCACAACGTTGATTTATAAGTGCAGGTTGCAAATGAGTATCTACGCAGACTGATACTCGAAATATGTTTGATTCAAAAACCTACTAATTCAGATTCATAACTTTAGAAAAATACTTATAAATGAGGTTCATGGGACTCGAAAGATTTAACAAATGACACATAAGCAAAATAGATGAAGTGGCAACCAGATCAATACACCATTTAGTGAGAAGATTCGTATGCGAATTATACATATTTTGTGATTCTTGTAAATGTTGAATTATGAAAAGTCGAAATCAGCAACATCAGACGTGTTTTTAAGCATGAATATGATGAGTACTTTAAACTTGGGCTATGAGTAGGGGTTCTATGATATTAAAATACGCATGAGTGCGTATGAGTTCATAGATTATGAGTACACAAAAACAATTCATGTAACTTTAATAATGAACTATATATTTTTTCTAAAATTTTAAAAATTTATAAATTAAACTCTTCGCATCCCGAGAAACTATTTCTTTCACAAATTGATTATTGTATTCATAAAAAATATATTTGGTTAACGGCCTTATCGAACGAATTCGCATACATAATTAGGTTAAGAAATCCTTTATAATTAAATTTTACTTCTTATAAATTCATGAATTGTTTTCTTATTTTTTTATTGTACGTTTCTCTTTAATAACTATTTTAAGCTGTTATTTAATTATTATTTTATGTTGCATTGGCATCACTAATTTGCTTTTAAATGCTCACAAAAATAGAAAATAATTTAATTTGGGGAGGAGCTGTTTAGGTTGTGGTCTTGGATTTTTCTGTTCTGCCTTCAATATAATCGTTTTCATATAAACGTGTGTATTCAAAATTTGGCAGCTTTCTGTTGTCTGTCATCTATTTTGCGCCAATTTTATTTGTCTTCGGAACTTCCAGGTTCCAGAGTTTTAATAATTTCCTTAGCTGAAAAACATTTTCTTACAGGAATCGAGATACATCCTGACGGCTCTTATGCATGCTTATAAAACCAGTATTATGACTAGCGACAAAGCAGTATGTATGACTACTAGGGATGCCAATCGGGAAATCCCGAACTCCAAAATTTTAAAAACTTGTCTCGGGATTTTTCGGGACTTTTGGGATTGTGAATTTATATATTTTTTTACCTCACAAAAGGTCCTGAAAATAAAAATTCTACATCACTTGAGTTCGATAATAGCATCACAGATGAAGAAAACCCTCCTCCCAGGGATAAAAATTATTTGATGGCATCGAAGAATGCAAAAACCCTATAAAACGAATTAAAAGGGTAATTGATTTAGATACTCAACTGTCCAAAGAAAAGAAAGATTTTTTACATCAGGAGCTGGCAGTGGTAAATATTTACAAGCTGCACACAGCAGCGGGAAGGGTTTTTAAATGGCATAGTATGTTGACAACAAAATTCGTTCAAGGTCTATCAGATCACATGTTAGATGCTTTAACCTTTTTGTTGGAATCCAAATAATTTTCTAAAAACTAATGCATTTGCAGCATATGTATGAACAATTTTTATTTTTGTTAATTTACACTTTTTTGTTACATTTTTTCTTGCTGTTTTTATATTTTATTTTTAATGATATATAACTCTGATATACATAATTGGAATTCAAATGATTTTAACGAAATATTTTTATTATTATGAGAAAATCGCGATTTTTCCCGTGATTTTTCGGGACTTTTGGTTCCCGAATTATCCCGAAATATCCCGGGATTTTTTAAAACTGATCTCATTTGGCATACCTAATGACTACCAATCACTGGCATATTCTGGGTTTATTCGTAAGAGGGTGGAAGCTACCCGAAACATAAATAAGTGAACAAGACAAACGAGAAACAACAAAATGTACATATCATAAGGTAAAGAGAAAAACACCAATTTAGTCATTACGAGAAATAAATTTCGGTTTAATGTATCTATAATTTCCAAAGGAAGTTAGCGACTATATGCTTCAAAAACATGCCACGTAACTTATCGATGCTTTATAACTATTTGATGTTTTTATTCCACTAAATAATGTCGTTATCAACTCTTTTATATTGCATATGGACATCAAGTTTAGACCAAATTAATACATCCATTATCCCTCTAATTTTTACTTATTCTATTTGAAGCAGCCGAATATCTAAGTGCCTTTGGGTTCTTGTCAATCTGGTTTTGCTTTTCACAGAATTTACGTTAGAGCACATTTTCGGCAAACAATTATTCAGTGCATGGACTACACATTCATAAAATTATTTCACTTGCAATGAAATTGCACAACTCATTATTGGGCACATTCCATAATAAAATGGTTATTCACTAAATTTCGAAATTTCAAAGCATAACTAATTTACTGGCAACATAATGTGTATAGTTTACTAAGAGAAAGCTATACAAATAGGACAATGTAAGAGATCAATGTTTCGTCAATAATTGCCCTCGATTATTAAATGAATATCCGTATATGATAATAATATTCAAAATATTTTGAATGCATTGGCAAAATAAACAGCCAAAATCATAATATGCTACCTGATGTTACAGTCTCAATGGAATATATCAATTGTTGGAAAATACAAACTCTAAGGCATGTACATAATAGCAGATATAGGTCTACACTATGTAGACTACAACGGGACTATATACAACCGAACATATTGTGATAACGGCAGAACACCAAACAATCAATGTTTACCATCGCAATGATGAATTTTGTAGTATCTTGGCATCAATCATATGCAGCTCTGAAAATAGTTGATACGTATAATATGTGAGAGCAAAGCACGTATAAGTCCATCGTGAAATGCATCAACATTTCAAAACAAATTCTACAGCTGCACAACAGATACTTGCATGATATTTATAAACACATACGCAAAGATACTTCTATAGAGTGTATTTAGCATATGTGTTTTAATTTTATATGTATGTATACGTATACATACACATAGCTGAACATGGAGTGTGTTTAAGAAGCAACAAGAAACCGAATAACTCTGCGGTATTTCCGGGTATTTTCATTTTATTTTAAACTAAGGGTGTTCATAAATAGTAATGTGGTTGCAGTAGAGAACACGAAAAAATTTCACTATGAAATTTTATTAGAAGTAATCAGACTGCAATTAAAATATCTAAAATATCATACAGACATGTTTCCCCTTCAACCAGTATTACGACCTAGCCTCTCACACCACTTATGTTGCGTGCATTAATTTTATACAAAAGTTGCGGGAACTACAGTTTAAAGCCTACTCTGAACTACAGTTTTTGAGAAGCTTATCTTGGAAATTTTATTTGCTCTCAGAGCTTTCGTCAGAAATGTACTGAGGGGAAGTCGTTTAGATATCTGACCTGGCATTTGAACTCGGGTCTTCAGTCTAACCCAACAAACACACTACCTATTAAAAAATTGACTCCATTTCAGTTGTTAGTTGTCGAATAAATTTTTCACCCTACTTTAACCATAATTAATTTATATTGACCTAGTAATTATTAACATAAGGGACTTAAGGTTAATACTTATTGATGATAATTTTTATATGAACACTATTTGTCTTTTTCACCAAATCTAGATTTCATTGATGTAGCTACTACAGCAGCCTAAAAAATTTAAATTGCATGGTATGACCTGGAAATTTCTAATCTCATTGCCAAACATTTTCAAATAAGCATGATGATTTTAAATACAGGTATCCCTTGGATATCACGCTACTTCTACAACGCGTTTTCGATATAACGCGATTTAAAAAATAAAAAACAGTTTCATTACAACGCGAATTTTGCCTTGTATAACACTTCTAATGGCTAGTGCCCTAATACGAAATCGAAAAACAGTTACAAAAAAATGCAAACAAAGCCTGATAACTGATTTCATAATCGCACAATGACTAGAAGAATGTCCAACAAAATGTGTTTTATCAAATGATGGAAACTTTTCCGATGAAATTTCATCTAATGAAGTTATACGCTCACTATTTCGATGTAATATGTTGTTAATAGTAAGTCACACAGACTCTTGAATATTTATGTTTTCCGATTGTTTTTTTTTTATTATGTTTTTTATTTTTTTTTAGGTAAAGTATGAGTATTGATTTTGAGTTGTAAACGTACAAACATCTTTAATGTAGTACTGATTTTATTTTGCAAAAAGTTTATTGGAACGTAAGTCTTAAATTTATATGAAAGCTAAGTCTTATATAACGCGGGATTTTTCGTACTACCGCGTTATACGAGGGACATCTGTATTCAATTTATTTTACCTTGCACAGAATAAAGTGCAAAGTGATTCTGACAAACAAATCCAAGACAATGAGCTACTATTAAACTATGGCCGTTTATTATCTCAGCTACACCGAATTGGGTGGTTATTTTGATACCGGGTAAATCAGGACATTTTTCCATCTTATCACTATTGCCAATCAAAGGTAGATAGCCAATATCCTCTTAAATCGTTGGCTAGTCAAGACTCAAGGGCTTTAGAATAGGCTAAACATAAGTACGTAGTAAAAGAACATATACAGTGCTTGACAAAACAATGGAAACATTTCAAAATTGGAATAAAAATTAAAAATATTCTTAAGAGATTCGCAAAATATTTGTGCTGTTTATTAATAAAAAAAAAAACCATTTTAATGCTAAAACAAATCAGAACTTTAAAAATATTATTAATAAAAATTTTGAATCAGAAACTGTAAACACTTATCATTTTGGAGGAAGGCTTCTAGACTTCAATAATATTTTTTTTATATTTTTATGTACATTAACGAACTATATAAATTTTTTCCAATTTATAATTTTTTGCAATGAGAAAACATAAATAAATTTTTGAAAAAGTTTCCATTGTTTCGTCAAGCACTGTATGTATGCTGGATACAGTACTTAAAAATTTTTTTTAATTATTTTCAATCTTCCTCCATAGACTTAAACACAAAAAAATTTCTATGGTTTAAAAATATCACAGCCCTGCAAAATTTGGACTTTTTTTGTGCAAATAAACTGGCTCTAGGTGTTTTAGAAGGCATTTTGCGCACTGAACACGTATCTGGGCTTAAAAATTTTCCATCAGGTTAGGTTTTCGTCAAAATTGGATCCATCATTTTAAAGTTTTAAAATCTAAATGAAGATCTGCAATCAGCAACCCCAAAAAACCCTTGAGTAATAATTTTCAAGTAAATCTGTTCAAATTAAATTTAAGGACCTCCGTAATGTGTTTCTTTTTCTCTTGCTCCCTTCGATATTTTTAAAAAACTTTTCAGGTCAATTTTATTTGTTTACAGAGATGTTGCCAGAAATATGCTGAGAGGAAATCGCCGAAGAAATACTTTTTGTATTATGTTTTGATGTCTGGCCTGGAGATAGTGTGTTGGCTTATTAGACGTAAAAGCCAGGGTTCGAGTCCCAGGCCGGACATCAAAGCAAAATACAAACTAAAAGTACTTCTTCGGCGATTTCCTCTCAGCAGATTTCTGACAAAAACTCTGAGAGTAAATAAAATTGCCATGAAAAGTTTCTCATAAAAACTGTGCTCCGGAGTCGACTTTAAACTGTAGGTCCCGCTACTGATCTATAAAATTAACGCTCAAGACATAAGTGGTGTGAGAAATTAGGTCAATAATCTTGACTGATGGGTTCTAATGAGCAATTATGTTATGTCTGGCCTGGAGTTCGAACACTCTACCTACTAGTCTACGGCAACTTCTACGCTAATACACTCAACGATGACAACCTGGACAGGTTAAAAGAATGTTTTGATAAAAAGTCTTAAAATTCTAAAATCTCAGAAAACATTTCAGTGCACCTTTCTGTCCCACCACTACAAATGCATTTACCATGTGGTTAATGGAGTGAATGCACATAAGAGCGCAATGTTATCATTAGGCGATTATAAGGGTATAGAGAAAGCCATATTAATTAACATGATCATGGCAAGAACAGACGAAGATAGTAGGATGTGAAGTGTGTAGGATGAGAGAGTAGACAAGTTACAAGCCTGCAATGAATCTTCAATAATTTGAAGAAGACTATGTGAAATTTTGAGGCGCGTGAACACTGCGCGTAGATTCAAAATACGTTCTACCTGTTTGAAAAGAGATCAATTGCATAGGCAGCTGTGGCATACATAAAATTAATTTAAATTGAACTTTTGTTATTAACTGAATTGATCCATAAACTAACTGAATAAAATCAGCCGTAAGGTGGATTCCTGCGCTCTGTACATTTCCAGAAAGTCTTGTTACCAACGTCACAAGTGATACGTTTCAATATAATTACACTGTGGCCTCTGTATACGGTACTCTCTGTGTGTCACTGATCAGATTCTTTGCCTCTAAATCTATAATTAGTTCTTATGCTCTCCTTAAAAAAATCATAAAATCTGTCGTTCGGAATCGACTTTAAACTGTAGGTCCCGCTACTCATTTATAAAATTAACGCTTACAACATAAGTGCTGAGAGAAACTAGGTCAATAATCTTGACTGATGGGTTCTAATGACCAGTTATGTTATGTCTGGCCTGGAGTTTGAACACTCTACCTACTAGTCTACGGCAACTTCTACGCTAATACAATCAGTTAACTAAAAAAAAATGTTTGGCCTCCTGGAAAGGTTTTCGTCTTTGTCATTCAATATATTAAAGAACCTTTAAGCTCCAAACGTTATTGCAACCATTGAAAGTATTGATGTCAACGATGACAACCTGGACAGGTTAAAAGAATGTTTTGATAAAAAGTCTTTAAAATTCTAAAAGCTAAGAAAACATTTCAGTGCTCGTTTCTGTCTCACCACTACAAATGCATCTGTATTATATTCTGACATGTGGTTAATGGAGTAAATACACATAATAGCGCAATGTTATCATTAGGTGAGAATAAGGGTGTGGAGAAAGCCATATTAATTAACATGATCACGGCAAGAACAGACGAAGATACCCAAGTGAAGTAGGATGAGAGAGTAGACAAGTTACAAACCTAAAAGAATCTTCAATAATTTGAACAAGACTATGTGAAATTTTGAGGCGCGTGAAATTAAGCTCAATTAAGTCAAATACAAAGCAGTTACTAATCCAAAGCATTATTAGAAACAAATGCATTAGGTACGACCTATCAAATGAAAACAAATTCCAAAAATCTCTCGTTAAAAGAACGTTACACTACTGCGCGTAGATTAATAATACGTTCTACCTGTTTTAAAAGAGATCATTTGCATAGGCAGCGGTTGTAAACATAAAATTATTTTAAATTGAACTTTTGTTTTTACTGAATTGATCCATAAACTAAGTGAATAAAATCACTTATAATAACCCGTAAGGTGGATTCCTCAGCTCTATACATTTCCAGAAAGGCTTGTTACCAACATCACAAGTGATGCGTTTCAATGTAAGTACGCCGTGGCCTCTCTAAACGGTACTCTTTCTGTGTCACTGATCAGATTCTTTGTCTCTAGATCTATAATTAGTTCTTATACTCTCCTTAACTCTGGTAAGCACCTCAAATGTAATTTTCTAATGAGTGATAACTTTCAAGGTTACTAATCACAGTTCTTTGTTCGTTAATTGGTATTAACTTGTCAATATTCAAGATAGACAGAAAAATAATTTGATATGAGTGATTAGAAAATGAAAATGTACATTCTTATAAAGAGCAAAATGCTGTTTCTTTAGTTACGAGTCGGTTACTTAAGCATGAATTTAGGAATTTGTTTTCTTTTTAAGCGGTAGTGTATGGGCCAAGTAGTTCAGTCATATATATTAAGTGTAAAACTATTAATGAAGTAGACGTTCAGCGGACATACATTTCAAAAGATGTCTGTAGTACATATGACATGAAATTCGACTTACGTTGTTTCGATTTGAACTAATCGTGACATAAGTCGGGGGGTTACAGTATTTAATTATTCTCCTTTCCCTATTTATTTCACTGCTTTACCCGTTTTAGCAGTTCTTTACACGATTAAGTTTGGTTTTCATTTCTGTATCAAATACGCCCTTAATATTTATTGAGATACGTGGTCAGACTTTTCTTAAATGGAATTATTGTATTGCGGCATATTCCTAGAATAAGCGGCACACACGAGTTTTTTTGCATAACGTACAGCGTTTTCTCCATATGTAGCAGTTACCTTTTGGGTTTTATTCTACCAGTGCTGTCACGGTCAAAGATTCCCAATATATGTATGGCTTCGATAGCCTTGCATGTGGAAAATATTTTTGTTACGTGTTCATTTTTGAATCTGTTTTCTATTTCCGAATTCATCAGATTTTCGCTGAGGCTGTGTAGAAACATTCTACGGTGGCTTCTGGAAGCTTTGGGCATTGGGTTATTCTCAATGGAAATTATGCATGCTCCAAGGCAGCGACGTCTAGTATATTGTAGAAGAAAAGCAAATGCCATCTATTTGTTCGTCGCTTTGTGGAATATTCTACTAAAATCTTGTTCGTATAGTCGATGCCATCCTTATATTTGTTGTAATGTTAGATCATGTATGGCATTTTCTTTGGACCTACCTTCCACTTCGCATGAATAATGTATTGTGGAAAGAAGACCAACCAATCAATTTTTTTTTCGTTTGGGATGTAACAGTACAAGACAATATTGTTACTGAAACCAAATGTAGTTGATTCTACTTCCCGTCCTTTAGATAAAGCGAAATGTGGTGGTAGAAACAAAAACTCGTCTTCTGCTCACTGTACCTAACATTGATAAACTGCTGTCCATTATTAAACTTTTCGGTAAGTTATAAGTTGTGGAGAAATTATCACACACAATATTCTGTACACTTCCAGGAAGGAGATTTACCTACAAGTCTTTCACTATTCTGTCGCCTAAGTTCTTTTCCCGTTAGCCGGTTGCCGCCAATCCAGTACAAATTTGTGCCTTTATTGGATAGGATGAGACGGAGCCACATACTCGTACTTGGCAGGTTTCGATTTTATGTATTGGGTAAACCCAATCCAACACGGTAGGGATATAACTGGTCATCAACTGTCACGTTTGGAAACGTTTTTGCTGCGTAGATTATCATTCAACGTTAAATATTAGTTGGTTATGGCTGCAGCTTTGTCGGTTTATTTACGCTATCGAAGGCTGTTTCCGTTGTTGAAACGTATAAAGGGGCTTGTATTCCGAAAACACCGCACGATCATGGAAGCTCGATATATTTGGATGATCAAGAATGTAGCAACAAAGCATAAACAAAACCAAACTTAAACAGAAACAAAACAATGCTACTACAAAACCAAAGTAAATCTGCATTAAACTTAGCAACAAAAGAAATTTCATATAAAATACATGAACATACCCGGGTATGCTTCTGTTGACGTACGTATAATTTTTTATCTGTGGACATAAAGGTTAATTTAGGGGATTTCCACTAATATCTATTTCCGTCATATGTGTATACTTCCAAAATTAAATTCATTTTTTCTTAATTTTGTTATTACAAATTCTTTCATTAAATAATATCCCAGAATGGTTTATAAATGATTTTTCTTTTAATAATGATTGTACAAAAAATTAAATTTCTTAAATAAATTTCTTACAAAATTAAAATTAAAAACCCTTGAGTGCAATAAAGAAAGAGAATTTTATGACTTAAGGCACGTTTTTGACAATGGCATCCAGAAGTATTTGTGAAAAATTGTGGCATTCTAGGAGTGACAGTTAAATAATGCGTAAAATAAGCTAAAAAAAACTCTGGTAGCTCTCAAACCATTGTATTCGTATATTGTCGCAGATAACGATTTAAAATTTTCCAAAAAGTATGTCTCGTGTAGTTGACAGGCACTTGTCTTTATTTCTTTTTTTTACTTTTTTAAGTTATGCAGCTCATCTTTAGTTATTGCTGTTTATACAATATACAGTCAAACCTCCTATAACGCAGAAACCGCGCTATAATAAACTCGAATTTCTCGTATAAAACAAGCTAATTCGTAGCGCGTTTTATGGAAACCACCCTATAAAAAACACAGAATTAGTACATATCACATCATTCGTACGGCGTTATATGGAGACCAAGAAATACAAAAGGCAGGTTGAATTAAAAATTATTTTTATTGAATTCAACAGTTCATATAAGGATTGATTAAAAAAATGAAATGAAAACGAAACTAAAAGACCGGTTTCCAACAAAATTAAGAACGACTTGTAAAATAATTTAATTTTTTAATATTTATCCTCACTTGGTTCATCTTCATTCATTGTTTTTTTAAATTGAAAATCCAACTTCTATTGTTTTGCACGGTACTGTATCTAGACTGCGTCGAAAATAAAACTTATATTAAACCCTCTTACAATATCTAGTTACTATTCATTCATAGGCTGTGCGGAAGAAACTTATGGGATAAAGTTGAACGCAAACCGCGCTATAAGAGTATTGCGTTATAGGAGGGCTGTCGCTATTTCGGCCCCGCGTTATATGGAAACCACGTTCTGGGAGTATCGCGTTATAGGAGGGCTGTCGCTATTTCAGCCCCGCGTTATATGGAAACCACATTCTGGGAGTATCGCGTTATAGGAGGGTTGACTGTACATATTTTTATTATATTTATGTTCCTTAATTATTTGAAAATATTGAGAAAGAAAATAAAAAACTTAAGCCATGATGAGTGAATACAATGCGAGGAAAGAGCGGCAAGAATGATATTAAAATATTTCGGAATTTAAATTTTTAAATAAAAAAGAGCTTATGAAAAAACTAAGAAAGTGTGTTAGAAAAAAAAAAATTATTGCAGAATTATAAATACTCGTATATAGGCTTGGGTAAGATGAAAAACAAAAATGAAAGTCTCATTTGTTTTTATTAGGTGTTTATTATAGATAAAATGGGATTTAATTACGACTCGTATTAAAGCACTAGGAAGTAGTCCGGTGTGTGGGCTTATTAGACGTAAAAGCCAAGGTTCGAGCCCCAGGCCAAACATCAAAACAAAATACAAAAAGTATTTCTTCGACGATTTGCTCTCAGCAGATTTCTTGCAAAAACTCTGAGAGTAAAAATAAAATTGCCATGAAAAGTTTCTCAAAAAAATCATTCGTTCAAAGTCGACTTTAAACTGTAGGTCCCACCACTTATGTATAAAATTAACACACACAACATAAGTGGTGTGAGAACCTAGTTAAATAATCCTGACTGAAGGGTTCTCCAAATATGTATGTATGTATGTATTTAAAGCATTCCCGTAAGTATAAAGTTTTTGTTTAGTAGAATACGATAGCATATGCACATTGGAGCGACTCACCAAAAAAAGTGCTCGATGTATCCTCCAAAAAATGAACCTTGAACCTTTTTAAGAACTTGTGCGAATTAAAAAAAAAAAGCTGAGACCCGTATTTAATTAAATTGACTGAAGATTAAAACATGTTAATTTGGCATTTTTATTACAAACACCCCCGAACAAAAAATTGAAAAACCATTTTTTTACAGAATATCCATAAAAAGAGGAAATAGATGATCGTCCTTGGACAAATTGTATACACTGTTGGACGCGCCTTAAAAAAACATTTCTTAAGATATAGATATTGTATATGTTGGTAAGGAAACAGATCTTCAAATTAACAAAATATTCAAAAATAGAACCTTTTTCAAAATGGTCCAGCTCACAAGAGGTCGAAACTGGAGCCGAAATATTTTGTTTGCACAAATTTTGCTTCCATACAACTTAAGTTGCTCCAATGTACATAAATCAAATTGATGGAAGTCACCTTACGCTGTAATTGCTTGGGATTCTAGATTTTTCGATTTTCTCTATTCGTAGAACAGAACTATAAGTTATACCGCACTGTTTCACTTAATGGGTAAATAAATTTATTTTATTTGTAAAATTCACTTTCGGCAAAAACAGAAATGCTTTTTGTCCCTATATTCAAGGTATTTTGTTTCGCGAGCAAATTAAAAGCTCATTCATCAATTCAATGGAATGAGATCAGAATCAGCTTATGGTCAGTGCAACTAAAGCTGTATATTATTTTGTTAAAGTGGTCACTAAATTATGGTTAACCTCCAGTAGTTAAAATATTTTATTTTCATTTTATCTGGTATTTATGTTCTTAGCAAATTACTACAAGCTATGTTAACAATTTAGGGAATATAAATAAAAAGTACTGTGAAGGGTTGTATTTGAAGTGCTTATTAACTCGTTAATTGCTAACTGTTTACTGTCTAAATGAAATGTTGAAAACTAAAAATAGTACATAATTAAAAGCAACAAAAATAATAAACTAAACTGAATAATATAAGACAGAATATACGCTTAATTTTTTATGCTAATTCCTATTTGTTATAGAGAATTACTGTTTAAAGTTTAAATATTTTAGTATCTACGTTCTGAATTTCATAAATGATTTACATTGATAGTATTAAATAATTTCAAATTTAATGCTCTATAATTTGATATATTTCATTAACAATATTAACGTTTCCTATATTTAAATTTAAATAAACGTAAATTATGCATGCTGCAAGGGCAGTGACGTCTAGTATATTGTAGAAGAAAGCCAAGAGCCATCTGTTTGTTCGTTGCTATATTGCATTGCGGAAAGAAGAACAACCGACTTATTTTGTCTTTTTGGATGTAGTAGCGCAAGGCAATATTGTTACTGTAACCAAATGTAGTTGCCACCACTTCCCGCCCTTAGATAAAGCGAAATATGGTGGTAGAAACAAACACTCATCTTCTGTTCACTGTGATAAACTGCTGTCCATTATTAAACTTTTAGCCAAGTTATAAAATGCGGAGAAATTATCACAAACAATATACTATCCACTTTATCCCGTTCGCCGGTTACCGTCAATGCAGTATAAATTTGTCCCTTTATTGGATAGGATGAGGCGGAGTCACACACTCGTACTTGGCGGGTTTCGATGATATATATTGGGTAAACCCAGTTCAACCTTGAAGGGGTAAAACTGTTCATCAACTGTCACGTTGAGAACTAGTACGTTTTTGCTGCGTAGATTATCGTTGAACATTAAATATAAGTTGGTTATGGCTGTAGCTTTGTCAGTTTTTTTACGCTATCGACGGGTGTTTCCGTTGTTGAAACGTATAAAGCGGCTTGTATCACAAAATACTGCACGGTCATGGAAGCCAGATATATTTGGTTGATCAAGAATGTAGCAACAAAGCACAAACAAATCAAAACTTAAACAGAAACAAAACAATGCTACTAGAAAACGTAAGTAAAACAGAAATAAACTTAGCAACAAAAGAAATTCCATATAAAATGTATGAACATACCCGGGTATGCTTCTGTTGACGTACATATAATTTTTATCTGTTGGATATAAAGGTTAGTCTGTAAGTTGTAATAACGAAAATTAAGGTACCTTTAACTAATCCAATGTTAACGGAAAGTTGTAATAACGACCCTGAGAGTAAATAAAATTACCCTGAAAATATTTCTTAAAACTCTGTCGTTCGAAGTCAGATTTAAACTGTAGTTTCCGCTATTCGTGTATACAAAGTTAACACACACCACCTAAGTGGTGTGTAATTGAGCGATTGCAATGATCAGTTATGTACGTTTATTGCAAATACCTTTAAACATATTCATTAATGCACGCATTCATTAGTATTCCTATGATCTCTAGAAACGCGATTCTGACAGTGATAATTACAAGTCGACAAAAATTATGAAATATATGGATATATCTTCACTGTAGTCTAAAAATATTGCTAGTGAGGCTGGCATTGCGTCGAATTTAAAAGGCGCAAATATGCATTTGCTCTCTTACAAATTTAAGCTTCAGAATGATGTCATAGAGGATGCGTATAGGAAATGGGCGGATAAAGACCGTAAAATCAGTTGCCACAGCTAGGGAGATGAGATTTAAAAAAAAAATATATAGAACAGCTCCTAAATTTCTGTGATGAATAATGTTAATATGCATCTATTATAAAATTAATTACTGTTGTGATCTCATTCAAAAACTGTGAATACTATTCCGTTTATACCTCTCTGCATTTATTCACATTTGTGTAAGGGAATCTTAGGTTAAGTTAGGTTAGAGGACGTGTACTTGGTAACTGCGACAAATACAGTACCCGGAGGTCGAATTGACCCATTGAACTACGTCATAGCTTCTCACATTACTCGTGTTGTGTGCGTTGATTTCATACAGGAGTGGCGGGACCTACAGTTTAAAGTCGATTCCGAACGATATATTTTTGGCAATTTTGTTTTGCTCTCAGAGTTTCTGCCAGAAATATGCTAAGAGGAAGTTGTCGTAGAAATATTTTCATATTTTCGTTTTGATGTCTGACCTCGGATTCGAATCCGGGTATTTCGTCTAATAGGCCAACACACTACTTACTAGACCACGCTAACTTAAAGGAAACTTGAGCGCACAAACAACAACGAATAAGCTCTTTACACTATATACCATTCATGTAGTTATAAGTATTAAGACCTGTTTTTGTAAAGCAAACGACTTCGGGTTGTTATGGCCAATTAAGTAAGAAAGTAATTATTCTTTTATCGTTTACTTTGTCTTTCGGTAAGAGGACGTCTAAGACAAGCCGGAGGTCAAATTGACCCAATATGTGTCTACTTAAGACGAATGCTTTCACAAGTTTGCCTGTTTATATGGAAAAAATATTGAGGCTTCGGTTCAACCTCCAAGTAAACGAAATATGATAAAACATTTCTTCAGCGACTGCCTCACAGCAGATTTCTGTCAAAACCTTTGAGGGTAAATAAAATTGCCATGAAAAGTTTCTCAAAAATCTGTCGTTCAAAGTCGACGTTAAACCGTAAGAAAGAAAGAACAATTCAGTGGCGCTATGAATAAAGAATAAATGAACTGTAGTCGAATTAATTTTTTTTAATATTATTTTTTATTTTTTTGTTTTGCATGAAAATTATTTTCCTAGAATATTTATTTGAATATGTATTAATTTTTGTATGGTGAGCATAATGGCAGTAATATTATTTAGTAACAATAAAATGGTCAAATTTATTTTCATCTGAAATACAAATTTAAATACCGATTCTGGTATATATTTTATTGTAATTATACTGATTTTGCATTTGTAATGAATTTTTTGTTTATTTTTCATATGAAAGCAATGCACGCACGAGTTACAAGTGAAACAATAAAAAAAATTTATTTAAATTTAATACTTTCACACGTTATTATTTTGTTAAACACTTGCCAAGTTAAAATGATAATTACTAATTTATCGCTTCAAATAATTAAAAGAGAAACAAATAATTACCAAATCAACATTTATAAATTAAACACAATTTTTCAAATTCATATTCGCTATCATTAGCAGCATTTTAAGGAAAAAATAATGTGGAAATTTCATTCGATTTCATGTTGAATAAACCATTTTTTCAGATTGTTTAAACAATTTAAAAAAAAATTGTTTTTTAACATTTTTTTTATTTTATTTTTAGAATCATTTGTTATTACAAATTTCCATCTTATTTAAGATAAACTTGCCAAATGTTTTATTCAGACTGTTTTGTCAAATTACCATTGACGGATATTGCAGTCGCCGTGGTCTAGTGGGTAGTGTGTTGGCTTATTAGACAAAAGGCCCGAGTTCGAATCCCAGGTCAGACATCAAAATGAAAAAATATTTCTTCGGCGACTTCCTCTCAGCAGATTTCTGGCAAAGACTCTGAGAGTAAAAATTCCCATGAAAAGCTTCTCAAAAACCTGTCGTTCGGAGTCGACTTTAAACTGTAGGTCCCGCCACTCATGTATAGAAATTAACGCACACAACATAAGTGGTGTCAGAAGCTAGGGTCGTAATCCTGACTGAAGGGTTGTAATGGCCAATTATGTATGTATATTGCATTCCACAATGCGTGCAAATAATGAAATTGTTTATTGTAGCCGAATGGGTAGAAAAATATCGAAAAAGAAGTTTTTTTAAAATTATATCTTGACTCACCTACACGAGAGCCCAAGCGTTTCTTTAAGAACGAATAGAGAAGACAAAAAAAGGTTTAAAAAAAAAAATTAGTAAGACATAATATTCACATAATTTGGTGACAGCAACGGGGTCAAAGATCGCGAATTTTTGCAAAATGAAAATTTTGTAGAAAACATTTCTGGGGAATATGTATGCATGATATTAACAGAAAACCCTTTAGATGTCATGTAATATAATATGTCTTCTACATGATAAATATACTTTCACTTGAATTGGTCTATTTATCTAAGCTAAAGGTGCGATTAAATGGAATGTGTATAAAAACATCCACTTACTCGTTGGCATGAAATATTTTTCATAAAACTTTTAGAAATGAATTTCAAATAGAAACTTCAAATCGTTTATTTTTCTCTATTATTTTATATTTTTAGTAGTTCCGGCAAGAAATTTTGCAAAAAAAAAATCCCTTGGATGCACATTCAAACTGTATTTTGCACAACCGTATCATTTTTTTCAATTATGATTAAAGCTATAAGCTTAAAAGTAGACCCATTTTTTTTCGTGCGGAACTGTAGGTCCCGCCACACATGTATAAAATTAACGCACACAATATAAGTGGTGTGAGAAACCAGGTCGTAACCCTGACTAAAGGGTTGTAATGGCCAATTATGTATGTATGTACATATATATTAAATATAAACAAGAAATGCAATTTTATTCCTTGAAGTAGTTTCACAATTAAAGTAAATACTTACGTATGGATCTGAATGACTTTTCAAAAAAGCATCAAATTCTCTCTGTTTTTCTTCAGAGTCTATAGGGAAAAATTCCATAGGATTTGAAACAATTTCATTAAACAATTATGTCCAATATAGCAATTTTTATCTCCTCCCAAAAACTGTATTTTGGAAAATCAATTTGAAACGACACAGAACATTCAGGCTCCGCAATATTTTCACAATTCACACTTGGACTTATAATTGTCTCATCTACACTCCTTTTATTTTCATATAAATATATAACATTGATTGTTTTTTTTTATTAAACGTTTATAATTTCTAGACAATTTGTCAATTGACAATTTTTTTCTCAACAAAGGCAAATAAAATAATTGTTGATGCTTCGATCAACAACGTCACCAAAAGTCACCAATGTACTCGACAAAAATGGTGACTTGGAGACATGTTTCCTTCAGGGATATTTAATGTTTTTCGTAACAATTATTACAAGCTACTAATAAGTATACACACATCTACACAATATGTGGTAACAATTTTAATTTCTCTTTGTAATTGTATAAACCATAAAACATACAAAAATTTTGAGTAAGAGCAAATACGAACAGACCCTGTTTTTGGACATTTGTTTTGATTTTAAAAACAATTCCAATATAAAAATCTTTCGCAGCTAGCAGTTCAGTCCTTAGCATTACAGTGTTTGTAATTGTATTTATTTGGCTTTTTTTTTTGTTATTTAGTCTGCACTCTACACATATGCATACAATAACATACATATACGCAATTACAATTACATACATAAAATGAGCAAGGGAGATTCAGAGTTTGAGTTGAATCAGTCGCGTGTGCAGACGATTGTATTCGGAGTTTGAATTAAGCCAGTCGAATATAACAACATTACGTTGGTTGAAGTGATAAATCAATCGGTTGAGTGAAGACACCAGATCGAGCTATAATTCAGTTAGACTTGTGTACAGCCAATTTGCGTTTGAAGAAAACAATTGTTAGT